>QMIH01000670.1:268714-301112 GCA_003987875.1 Clarias batrachus | reverse complement strand
GTGTGTGTGTGTATAGAGAGAGAGAGAGAGCGAGCGAGTGTGACGAAGTTACCATCAAATTCTCCAGCATGCTCAGTAAAACCTAACAGCTGTTTATTTTCAGTACTGTGCAAGTGTCATGGGAACATCCAAACAAAAGCTATATGCARTGMTGCTTTTGAAAACATTTCTACATTAAAAGAAACTTCTATAAAAAGCAGTAAGTAATAACAAACAATAAACGGTGAATATCTGGCGTGGAAACTCTTTGCTTGAACATAAGCGGTAGTGTTCGATACAGGTGTGTCCAGTATTCTAAATAAAACAGCTGTTAGGTTTTACTGAGCGTGCTGCAACATATGAGTTCTTTTGGTAACTTCGTCACACTCGCTTCTTTCTATTTTCATGCAAAACCCAGGAGTCTACATTACTGATTTTTTTTCCCATCTGAAAACTGGTCTGTCATGTAATATGTCTGTATTTCTTTACAGGCATGCAAATATTCTTCTGTAATGCTATTTATTCATTAATTGTYGTCTATCTTTGTAGGGAATGGTCTTGTACATAATAATGCAGACATAATAAACTTGTATACCAAAATTTGTACTACAAATAAAATGGCGCCTAAACTTTTGCACATATGTGTGTGTGTGTGTGTGTGTGTGTGTGTGTGTGTGTGTGTGTGTGTTCAGACAATGTCAGAACAGTTTTCCAAGTAAAAAAACTTTAATCTTAACTCACTGATTAAGACATTGGACTATGGCTCAGAAGGTCCCAGGTTCCCATGACCACTTAACTCTACACTGCTGAGATGTATAATTAAATAAAAAACTAAGTCGCCCTAGATAAGGTTGTCTGTCAAATTTCATAAATATAAACGTCTACTGTACATGAAAATTTCTCAGATGGACTGTGGCAGGATCTGCAGGAAAAAAAAAACTAAGCAGCTAATTTAGTTATAAAACTGCACAAATTGTACCTGCGACTACATTTTAAGCAAAGGCTCATCTGACCTATTATTGAATTTGTTTCAATAATTACTATTTACTCCTTTTTTTATATTTATTTAAATGTAGAAATGTTTTAAGACATCCTTGTTCTACAGCAGTTATTTTTATGTGCCTGACTTTTGCACAACCCTGAACATATGAGGGGGAAAAAAGGTTTTCTGAGAGAAACATGTTTTGAGTGTATTACCTTGGCAGAGAAGCACATACTCTGGAAGGTTCCTCAGGGCTGTTTGGATAACGTCAAAGTTCCCACTGCCCATGCAGTACATGAATGTGGGCAGGAAGTCTGATGCCAGACTGCGTGAAACCATGAACCAAAATAGAGATTAAGATTTTTAGAGATTAGTTTGTTGTTGTTGCAACAGAGAGAGTCACAGTGTATGATGGGACAGTTATGTCAATGTCATGTGAAAGGTGCTAACCATTCACCATTTAACAAGTTAACTCCGGTCTCAGCGCTCCCACAAAGTGTAACCGCTAATGAGGACAATGATTTCTTGCCTTATCTCTTATTTACGTGGCTGATGATCTTTCATACATCAAACTTTCTCTGTGTCGCTTCTTTTCCAAACACGCCATTTCAGTGTCTATGAACTGCAGGTGCAGCCRAGGTAATATATATTGTCAAAAGTTTAACAATAAAATATACACAAGGTCTTCCCAAATGATCAAAGCTTAAATAGATCTTAGGTAAAATTCGGCTCAGACAGAACATATTTACTCCAACGAGAGAGAAACAATCTAATGGCTACTATTTTACCTACTGAACGAACTATCATAGGTTTACATGGTCACATTTTTTCCCCCTGTTGGGCCATTATTCAGATTATGATTGTGGTATTAGGGTTCATGTAAACAGCCTCAGTGAGCCAAATAATCAGCGTGAGACTAGCACTACACCGGACCATCAATCAGTGACTACATTTGCCACAAAAAGAGATTTCACCTGGGATTGTTCTGAATGCAGCGCAGCGCCAGACTGAAGGCCATGTTGCGACACAGTTCCTCAGGCGAGCTCATCAACCTCTGCAGATCGTTCTGGAACAACATGGTGCATCAATCAGCAGGAAATTTACACATATCGGACGTTTTTTTACTGACGAACTTCGTTAAGCAGGCTTACGATAAAATACTGGATTATTTCCGGATTCCTCTTCGACTTCTCGTCCACCTCCGTCAAGACGTCCAAGACATCTGGTAAAAGAGGAAAATCTGTCATTTTCGCATGATTATTATTATTTTCTTTTTTTTTTCCCGAGTGTCAAGTCAAAGTAATAAACAAAACTTTAAATACGATGTTCACCTTCAATTGCTTCTCCTCCAGAAATCTTCTTCAGGTACTTGGTCATATCTGCTGAGCTGAGCGCCGTGGAGGACGAGATACTGACTAGAGGCAGGGAGCCCGAGGACGAGTCCTCAGCTAGGAGCAAGAGAGAGGAATATTAAACAGAACAGAACTTAAGTAATGGTCACTTTGAATGGTTTTCGTTATGCTTTTTAGTTACCATCTTTATCCTCTGCGGTGACGTCTGAGGAGCCCGTCTTCACAGGCAGAGTCAGACCGGCGAGCAGAGATTTCAGCTGCACCAGGTCAGGATTCTCTGAGGCAAGACCCCTATAATAAAGAGAGATTTTGTCACAAACTAAACTATATATATATATATATATATATATTAAAAAAAATATGCCACTAAACAATGTAATAAACAAACAGATGCATATCTTACTGTAGAATATCCGAGTGCTTCTGGAGATAAGGCACGGCAGCTGCTGCGTCGTGAGTGATGTACTTCTGAATAAACTGCACAAACTTGTTGATGATCGGCGTACGGGATAATCTTCGGAAGTTCTGAAAAGAATCCAGATTTGATGTAAACGTTGACGTTACATTATAGAAATARAAATAAATACTTTGAATATATTCCAATTCACCTTGCATTTGCTGTTATAAAATTACATTAAACCACAAATATATGTATAAAAATATTTTCTTTCACTTTGTTTACACCTTGTGTTTGCTTCAAACAAGCAAAATCATAAAGACTGTTTCAGTGCTCGACTTTATAAGAAAAAAAAAATCTAGAAATAGTTTTATTTTGTATTTTGTTAATTTAAATCTTTTAATAGAAAATACCAAAGAAATATGAATAAGATGCGTAGACTTACTGCAGTGCATAAAAATAATTAATAAAGACCTAGATACTGATTTTAAAAGATACTCCAGCTTTTTGTGCACTGTCAGACTGAAAGTGAAGCACTTCAATGACTTGTACGTTTACACTGTTAATGAATAACTATGTGCAGTTCTCAGAGTAACAATAAACCTTTTTAAGAAAAGAAAACGGGGATTATTTGGGGCTTAGTTTAATGTTAAAAAGTACAACAAAACCTGTAGCATAGGAGTTTCACCATAAATCACGAACGTAATTCATTCCTAAGATCTGTTCGTGAGCCGATTCAGTTTTTTCCCCACAGGAAAACACGTAAACTGAATAAATCCATTCCCAACTATTTGATTTATTTTGCTTATACCGCAATATAAAAAACAAAGCATGAAAAAGCCTTAATTATGCAAAAATAATATAATACAGCACTATATATATATAGTTAATATATTAACTATTAACTATTATATATACTGTTAACGCACCTTTCTTATGAAGACTTGCTGGATGGAAGAGAGGACAAAGATTGTAAGGTAAAAGAGACCCCTCCTATAACAACACTGGGTAATTCTCCTTCAGGGGTTTTCTCTCTCTCTCTCTCTCTCTCATTTTGTGCCAGCCATTTTCACTAAAAATCTATTCAGAGAGATTTTCTGCACTGCACACTTATCCTAAAGTCAGACGCCACGTTATGGTTCATAAGATGCAACGCTCTCTTCGTCACAGTTTAGTTCGGRTGACGCTTCTCGAGAAAGGATTGGACGCCACTCGACTTTGTGCAAAAGTCTTTTATCATGTGCGCGACCGTGTTCTGAGGAGGAGTTCGTTAACAGGGATGAAATTTTTGTTCGCGAACCGCTTTTGTCCGTGCTGTGAGGCGTTCGTGAACCGAGGTTCCACGTTAATTTGACTCAGTAATCAAATCAAAACTGGTTTGTGTTTCATTTTCCCTAAATCCGCGGAATAAGTTCATAAAATTACTCGGAATAAGACATACGCTACAACATTTTCGCAAGAATTTTGACCCCAAAAAATATGAGGGATGGGACTTTTGATTGTGCTGCACTACACTAATGCACTTATCCCAGTGTTTCACTAGTGCTTGGATATCATCACCGCAGAAAGTTTTCTCAGTATGCCGGAGCTGTGACCATACTGCCTGCTACATTTGCACCGTTCAAATGTTTTACTGCGACTAAGAGTCTCAACACTTAACAAGTGTTAAGTGCTAAACAAGGTTTAATTGGTTTTACGCATTAATACACAACACATTCCATAACAAGTTTCGGTTTTAATTCTACAGAGCATGGATGAGGGGGAAAAAAAATCTTTAAAATTAAATCTGGGAAAGGAAAAAAAAAAAAAAACATGGGATATGAGACACGAGGAAAAACATGGAGAGAAAAAAAACAAAACAAAATCGAGACCACATGGCTCATACTTCTGGCACCAAAATGCAGAAAGGGTGCGCTCCAAGTACAAACTGAATGTCTTTATATATTAGGCTAAACTGAAAGTAAAACAACTACTCAGAATTCTACTCAGTAATTCTCTCCTGTTTAAAAACACACGTGTAACTCTAATCCGAGTMTTACCTCTTATTATCTTTTAGGAGCATTGCTGCCACCTGCTGGACTATATCAGAGTCAAGTTTTGCAAGAAATCTTTGAAATTTTTTATTTAAACTAGAAAAAAACTTTATGCGAGATCTCGCGAACTTTATGCGAGATCTCGTGATGTTTGTGAAACATTTTTTTTGTGAAACATTTTTTCTAGCTTAAATTTATTTTTCACCCATATCCTGTTATTTATTTATTTTTGCCTCGCATTTTTTTTTTTTTCAAGGTGGATTTTTTTTTCCTCCAACGTTTAGTTTTTTCCACCCATGTCCCTTTAGGGGCTCAGGAGAGTTCTTAACCCCTTGTACTAAAAAAATAAATAAATAAAAATTCTATAAATAAATAAATCTACAAAAAGCTTTGCAAACATTTATAACTTCTAACGTTTGTCATTAAAATTCTAAATTTGTTTTCTCAGTAGGTGGAAAGGGCTAAAACCTGTAGTAAATTGCACCCATGTTGCGAATGCAGAGGTTTAAGATTTGCTTGAGAATTTCTTTTTCTTTAATTCATATTAAAAGCACTCTTTATAACTGTTACCTGATTAACAGAACGAGTAGAACCCAAAAACCAGCTACAGAGTTAAATATAAAGTGCACTTGTCAATCAATCGTGTCCACATGGTTTACGATAATTCACAGCACAGTCAGTTCTCAGTAGACTTATACAGCTTTAACCAGGCATCGCTTAATGATCTCTTAAATCCCGGCATTGTAGTCGCACAGACAGGAACCGTCAGCCTAGCTTAGCAAAATGCCTTCGCAGTACCTGTAGGACTTTAATAAAACTCAGCAAGCAGTCCTGCAGCGCCCTCTGGTGGTCCGGGTGAAAGACTCGCGGCTGCAGCAGCTCCAGGATGGCCAGTACGTCGCTGAAGAAGGTCAGATGATGCTGCTGTCTGAACTCCTGCAGGTTCAGGTGGGTCCGGCCATGCAAGAGGGCAGCGACCATCGGCAGTTGTCTGGAAAGAGAAAGAGAGATAGAGAGAGAAAGAGGTTGAAGAGATTGTGTGAAACAGACTGATTTAATACAAATAATTAAATACTATTCTTAAACATAAGCTTTTATATGATTGAAAAAAAAAAATGAAAAACATTTTTTTCAGTCAGTGTATCACACCTGAGCAGAAGTACAGGGTGGGAGACAGCCAGCCTCCTGCAGGCCAGGGTCGCATCGGACACACGGCTCTCAGACGACTTGGAATCGCTGGTGTCTGCCATAAGTGTGATGAGACGATGCACTAGGATGTCGAGCTGTGCAGAAAAACAATAAACAAATCATAAAGTGTGTGTTTATTTACACTATACTGTATTTCTCATAGGCGGCACGGTGGTGTAGTGGACAACCAGGGTCCGGGTTCGATTCCCGTCTCTGTGTGCATGGAGTTTGCACGTTCTCCCTGTGCGTGGCGTGTTGCCTCCAGATACTCCGGTTTCTTCCCATAGTCCAAAGTCATGAAGGTTAGGTTAGGTTAATTGCCATCCCCAAATTGGCCGTAGTGCGCGAGTGTAAAAAAAAAAAAGAGACCCTCTGAGACCCTGAATACAGGATAAAGTGGTATAGATGATGACGAGTGAGTGAGTGAGTGAGTGAGTGTATTTCTCATGTTCAGTTCAATATTCACACTTGTTTTTGAATTTTTCTTTTCTTTTTTTAAGAAATAGGACTGTAAAATATAAAATTAAAAAATAATTATGAGTGTGAGTAAGTTGTACAATTTTTAGTCTCTTTAATCCTTAACAGAAAAGTTTTCACCGTTCAAATTCTTACTGTCTCATCACCGTACTGTGCTTGAAGCCTATTGTAAATGTCAGTCGGGTTTTWAAAAGTCCCAGTTTGACTTGAACACCACTCGTAATTTCTGCTACGTTACAAGGGAGGGTTAGACAGACAACGACAGGATGTAAYGAAATTGCAAAAACAAAAATGGAAAAAAAAAATCTATAAATTTAAACATTTTAATACACATACCTATCATTTTCTTGTGATTGTGTAAAGCTGTTTTGTGACAATGAGCATTGTTAAAAGCGCTATACAAATAAAATTGAATTGAATCTTGTTATTTATATTCAGTAAGGTGTTAAGAGTTAATTCCGACACTGAAAGTGACACACTGTGACTGTTTGACTCGACCACATCCCGAAATAAAAAGTTATTCCAGCTATTACTTCATCTACTGAAAGTTAACCAAAAGCAAAAATGTTTTATTTATTATACAGTTTGCTAGCTAAGGAAATTCCTTCAGAATTATATATTTTTTTTCTAATACAAAGCACACAAATAAGATGCTTATAATTTTTTCATCATGGTTTTGAGTTTTGAATTAACTTGAATTATTTTGTGCAGTGATGGAGAGAGCATTGAGGCGGGWTGAAAAAGGTTTGTCCGGATGCACCGGTACCTTGCAGGTGCTCCCGTCGGCGGCGGCCTCTCCGCTCAGGGTGGCGTCGGGCAGGCGCACGTGCTGGATGACCTCAGGGAACTGGAGGTATATCTGCAGCAGCAGATTCTCACACCTCCTGCTCATCACGCTGCAAACACATGATGGATAATAAGATGCGTCAGATTTCTTTGACATGCACGTGAAAACTTGTGAATAGGAACGCGCCTGCTCCTTCTGCATCACTTTATTACTCGGAAATCAGTACGAGTTCATGAACAGATATTTGGTTAACCACTGGTCTGTGTGTGTGTTTTTTTTAAATAATATGGTACAATCAAGTATCATTTTCCACTGTAATTAAATTTTCCTCATGCTGGTGGCTTTAACTTCAGACTGCCAAGAAAAGAAAAAAAAAGCTACGAGACATTTCTAGACAAAGTGTTTAAAAACTTCACTGGATTAACAAACATTAGACGATGATATAATGAATAAACATATTTAAACGTTAATAAAGCAATGCATATTTACAGTTCACATTACAGAATCGTGATTCAATCAAAGAAATGAGGTTGCTTTTTTTTTCTTCTTTTTTTCTTTGTATTATTTGAAGAAAAATAGTTAAATGGTATTGATGTGATTTGGATTAAAATCTAAACTCACCAGAATGTTAATTAATCCTGGTATTTCTTTATTACAGCGCTAAAACCCGTCCAAAAACATCATCCACTCTGCCATGAAGCCAAGCCAGGATCAGGAGACTAAATCTAATCTAACTTCTCTAAATAACTTGTGTATTTATTTTGCAAGCTACCCTGACATGTTTGAAAACTGCAGACTATTATCKACTGATTCGTGACCAATAATCCCAGTCTAGTTCATTAATCAAGTTGTACAAAGATGGCATACCACAACAGCACGAAACTCCCAGAAATGGCTTTTTTTTCCCAGTTCATGTTTCTCACTGGTGTAATGAATAAATGATTAGTGATTGTGGTATCACAGTCACGCTGCCTCAGAGCAGCTACCCAAGTATTCAAACAGTCCTGAAMACCACCATCAGGTGTCATCTGTGTACCGAATACAGGGTGGGTCAAAAGAACATTCTGCCACAATTCTTAATCGAGTTTAATATGAAAACTATTAGAGCAACAGGCATGGGAGGAAAAAAAATGAACCCTCATTTTTTCTTCTTTAACATAGTCTACAAAGCACACAAATAAGATGCTCATCATTTTCTGATCATGTTTCTGGATTTTAAATTTTTTGTACAAATACGGAGAGAGCGTTGAGGAGAGTGGRAAAAGCTCTCAGTCGGCCGCTGAAAGCTGACGTGTTTGAGGGATGGAGGGAGGGACGTAGGGGGTTCATGCCATCTGTCGTATCTTATATAAACAGTTTTAAAGAGAAACTAATGATGTTCAATTCACCTTTTTGTCCTAGACTGAAGCTTTATCGATTTCTGATCTATGCCTGATTTAGGACTAATCGAGACTCCCTGTAAAGAATCAAGCCTTAAAGAAAATCAGAATTCTTTTGTTGTTGTTTTTTGGCGCCAGTTCCTGATTTTTTTTTTTTTTTTTTTGCGTAGTTGTCACACTTAAATAATTCAGATTATTGAACTGATTTTAACATTACACAAATATAATAGTGTGTGAGGGAGTTATTATTATTATTGTCATCATTATTATATTATATAATATTAGTGAGTGAGTGGGTGGGGGTGAGTAAATGAGTGAGTGAGTGATAAATATCATTTAAGTGATAATTTAAGTGATAATAAAATGATATTAGTGAGTGAGTGAGTGGGTGAGTAAATGAGCGGGTGGGTGAATGAGCGGGTGTGTGGGTAAATAAATGAGTGGGTGAATGAGCGGGTGGATGAGTGAGTGATTGAGTGTGTATGTGTGTGTGTGTGTGTGTGTGTGTGTGTGTGTGTATGCCCTATGACAGCTTTGCCGTGAGACGACCCTGCACAGGATAAGCGGTACAGAGAATGAATGAGGAGGTCATCATGAATTTTACATACTATATATATTTTTGTCTGAAATGTGGGTGGAGGAAGAAAATTAGAAACTAGAAACTAACTAAATAAATAAATAAACAGGGTGAGAARGGATTGACATGGAATGTTCCCGGTCCCTGGCTGGGAAAGTGCGTTTCCTCCAATGGGCGTTCAGGGGCGGTTCATATGAGGTTAATGATACTGAAACAGAACGTTTGAAAAGAGAGAATCAGGCAGTCAGAATGCAGGAGCGGGGCCGTATTTCAGGTCGAATGTTAACAGACCTTTATGCTGACAGATAGCTGCTCGCCTTTATAATGCGGAAGACTGGAAAACGCTACGACCTAGTCGCCTATGATATGATAGTCTCCGCAGTAATATAACCAACACCACACAAGAAGAAATAAATACCGAGTAGACGCTCTCCACCCAACGCCTGCGTGCTATGTCATGACCAAAAAAAAAAAAAAAAAAGGAACAAAGAAAAAGAAACAAATCACACAATAATAACTGGTCACGGCTCAGACGGCTAGTTCTCTTCCATTCTTTGAGGCCTACCAGGGCAATAATCGTGCTCTCGGGCAGCAAGACGGAGATAGATCGCCAAAACCCAAGAAAACTGGTGAGCCTACACAAAGCTAAAGATGGCAAACGTGGTTTTTCTCTTCTTCCTCTTTCTTACCGCGAGCTCAGTCACAACATTCCCAATTTGTAAGAATTCGTTGCATGTACTGAAAAAAGAAAGAAAAAAAAACGCTAGCAGTTTTAGCGTTTCTTCTAACTTTTAGATTCGCAGTAAATCTAATTGCTACTTTTCATGATAGATCAATATGGTTACAATTTTTTCTTTTTTTTTATTCATTGTTAACTTCCCGCGCCTGACCTTGACCGAACCCTCACCCTTGTTACGGAGCTTTAATAACTAAAAGGCGGGATGATAAGAGGTGCTGGCCTTGGGCGAAAGGAAACTGCCCTGTAATCTCTGACAGTCACAGTATAAGGAAGAGGCAGGAGAATTAATCCTCTCTGCCTTCATCAGGCTGTGAAGAGCAAACTCCATGATATCAAAGCAGCAGGCAATTCCCATTCTTACTTCACTGCAGGAACTAATTATGCCGCGACTACAGTTCATGACGGACGGGCGCGCAGGAAAAGAATTTCGATGTATATAGCGCATGCATAAAATGAGTCACTTTAAAAAAGAAATATTTCATGTAAAAAGGATGGAAATGTCTATTTTTTTCTTTTTTGCCCTCTTCTTCTAATGGGCGCAAATATTTCTGGACTTGACACTACGTCAAGATACACACCTGCCCTGTGAAGCCTCTGAACTGGTTAAAGAACGTCCCTGCTCGAGGAGGAGAAGGTATACACCCCGTACCTGTCGCCCCACTTCTTGATGCAGTTGAGAAGATACTCGCAGACGCTGTGGACGTTCTGAGGCTCGCTGTGGCAGCAGCCGTGCAGCAGGGGCAGGCGCGACTGGATGAGCGAACAGGAGGCCTGGTCCAGTGTTTCGTCGGCTTTCCCCCCCGTGTCTCGCCGGCTCAGCTCGGACTCCCGCAGGATCAGATCCACCAGACTGATCAACTCGTCGCTCGATAGCTCCAAGACGAACTGCTCGGTGCGTTTCTGCAGGACGGGCGGTGTACCTCGTTAGCGACGTTAGCGATGCAAGGTTTGCTCATTCAACAGGAGCGATTAAATATGAAGTGAAAAAAAATGCCATAGTACATCTTTTACTGCTGATTAGATTAAATTAGATGTGATCGAACACTATCTATTTCATGCCAARCCTTTCTGATGGAAACGGGAAACGAAATACACAGACTCCAAAATATACAGAAAACACATCTATATAAATAAAAGAAAGGTTTCGTCTGTACGTTGGTCAGAAATCTCTTTTTCTATGATATCTTTATGTTTCACACACTGGAGGACCCGAGACTATGGTATTTGCCTGAAGTTAAAACTGCGTCATAAATTCAATGAAAATGTTGAGTAAAGGGGGAGTTGTGAGCCGTTTTGTGCCGGGTTATAAACCGCGTACTGCACACGCGACAAACTGTGGGCGCGTCTTAAATCGGCCGCTGGACGGAATTTTATGAAACTTTTGCAGTACTTAGAGATCTAGCTAAAGTTTAACCTGCACCGTAAGTGAAAGCTAAACGATGAACAGTACTTTAAAATAAACTACTTCGATGTAAGCCAACACCTGCACCAATAGATATTAATTAGAAAAGCTATACTGAATATTTTGACTGGGATTAGTTCATATTTTCACTTTGGCTGAAATAACAGCGCTGAAGTCGTACAAGTGAATTTAACGCTCTAGACTCGTTTTGTTTTAAGACAAAACTTCATCTTTATCCGATCGACTTTTTCCATTTATCATCTGTGATTCACTCTCCGATTACCCAACAGGGAGTGTATTTATTTGTCTGATGACGAAAGAAGTACAACTTAGCGGAAACAAGGTGTAAAATACTCAACCTTACAGAATGTGATTTCTTTGTATTAATAAGTTAGACAGAGAGTTCTGATGTACAGAGAGACAAACAGACATGAAATTATTACATCACTGATTACATTAAAGATCATCAGATTATTTTTCTCTTTAACCTTTTAACTCTTTCTACAAACTCTTTAAACGTCCACGGTGGTTATACTAACGATGACGTTTCTACGGTGGTTTCTTCTCTAAAACTGTGTTCTGTTCCCAAGGAGCTTGTTCTTAAAGAGCGACAAAGAAGGGGAGGAATTTAATCCGCCTTAAACCATTTTTCTGGTTAATTAAACTTGCAACTGCACAAACAGTCAGCAGAGGGCTCCACAATGGCGGTTTTCATTTTCTGTGTCTCACCTGCGGAGTTTTCTGGTCTCGGCCCTGCCAGATGCGAGGGATGTGACTGCACGCCCACAGGAAGTCCAAAGCCGAGGACGGGTCCACACTGGAGGATATAAACCGGTTAGGTGACTCGCTCGCTCGTATGAAACACGCGTGTGTGTGTGTGTAGCTTGTGGAGTGTATATTCTCACCTGTGCTCTTTGGGCTTGTTCAGTAGTGTGGTGATGCACTGGTGCAGAGTGCTCCAGTTGGACTGGTGAGTGAGCAGAGCCAGCAGGTAGGGCCTGTAGGACGGGACGGCACACACTTCAGAGCCTTTACCCTGTCCAAACACATACACACAGGTTGTTTAAATATTCAGATGATGAAATTTGACTCTATATTTACAGACGGACGGAGACGGTAACCTTGTTCAGTGAGAAGAGTAATTTCTGCTGGAGGTCCGAGCACACAGAGTTCATCTCCGGGTCGAGCAGCTCCAGCCAGTCGACCAACAGCCCTGAGCTGGAGCTGGTTCTCTTCCCCTCGGAGCTGCTGGCCCGTGTATACACATACAGAGACACAGACACGCACACACTATTAAAAGTCTTTCCTAAACCTGCCCACACTGGCTCTTGAATGTGGGAGTAGAAAAAGCGAACAGCATTGAAATAACCAGTGAAATAAAAAGCGTGCATTATTATTTAACTACTGTAATAAAACATAGGCTTTATAACAAAGTTCTAGATTCCTGAGTTATCAGACACTTAAAAAAAAACTAAAAAAGTGACAAAATATGACTTATTTTTAATTTCTGTTTTTCATTATATTTAATTGTTTGGGATTAAGAAGAGATTTCTCCACAGGGGGTCTTGAGCTTGAACCCTGCTTACGTTTTCGACTCTGCCTCCAGCTTCACCCCTCTCTCCTCTGTCTCGTGTAGCAGCAACAAGATCACCATGGCAACAGGGCCAGCTGTGTTACCGGGGGCTCCTGTCTCCATGCCAACGGTCATGAGTAAGGACAGCAGCTCTTCCAGGTACGGTGACTTCACCTCTATTAATCCCTCAAGAACTACAAGTAACGCACACAGACAGACACGAAAACAGCATATATAACACAATGCGGCTTCTATTCATTCGGACTATTGCGAAATGCTCTCTGGCTGCACAGAAAAACAACCCAAGGCCAATCCCACACGGTTAAACCCGAGATCCTCTGTAATTGCTTTCTCGAGTAAAACTCCAGCCCCCTCAGTCTTACCAAAAAAAAAAACAACCTTTATAGCTTTCATACAACGCCGCTCATGGCCGGCTCTTCTCTCCTTGGACATAAACAAGTCTGAAGAGGCCTTTTTTGCCTCCTGTTTGTGTGTGTGTGTGTGTGTGTGTGTGAGAGAGAGAGAGTGAGAGAGAGAGAGAGAGCCAGTGTGTGTGGCTGTTTTAATCTTCGTGCTGGTTCGAATTTAGAAGTCGGAGGCCAAAGTCATAAAACGAAATAAACACAAAGCCACAGCTCAGAACATAGACGTTCTTGGAGAAACTGAGTAACGCTGCTATCGAAAAAATCTACAAGGGCTGTGAGAAAAGCTGCGCGAGCAGGTTCGGCTGAAAAAAAGGTAACGTTGGCGGTGCTCAGAAACAGTGTGAATAAATTTTATGGAAAAAAAAAACAAAACAAAAGGGTGTTACCTTTCCTGATGAGCTCAGGCTCGGCGTTGCATTTCTCCCCGGCTCTCAGAGACGCAATGATGCCCCTCACGGCCACCTCCGAGTCCCGTCTGTACGCCAGGGTCTCCGCCAGGTGCATGAAACCTGTACGTACTGACGGCAACATCGTTCGAGCAGACATTACTTAACTTAATCACTGATTACTCTGCATCTAATCGTATAAAACACACGACTACGTTACGCTCGTGTTGTGCTGTATATCAGCCGTACGACGACATACATCAGCGACAAAATGATAATGATTTAGGACACTCGTTCGTGTTCCACGGTATACCACTCACCGTCTGTGATGCGGTGCTTGTGGGAATATTGCGCGACCAGCGACTTCAGCAGGTTGCTAAGCGAGCCCGTCTCCAGCGCAGAGCTCTCCAACCAGGTCAACATCTGCATCATCACCTTGAAAAACAGCGAACTGAAGGCCACATCCTGGGACGCAGTCTGAAGAGTGACACACAGACAGACAGAGAGACAGGGATGGACCAAGCAATGATGACAGCGCTCAGAAATGATGCGTGTGTGTGTGTGTGTGTGTATTGTAAGCAGATCATCAGCACAAAGAAATCCCTTTAGTTAGTAATTTTTTAAAAATCCTGAGACATTTCCAAGACGATTTCCATGACTTAAATAGCTGCTATTGTTTATGAAAATTCATCTTCGAATTATTTTGTTATTCCACTGCCAGAAGATGATGTGATACGAAACACTGCGTTCTTTGTTTGCTCACGCTGCCTTTTCCTCCTTGTCGACTCTTTCTGTAATTATTCGCCGCTATTAGTTTCATTTTCTTTTTTATCCGAAGCAAAGTCTGTAAAGGAAAAAAAACTGAAAGGTTTCCTTACCTGGTAGAGGTGTAGCTGGCGCAGCAGAGGGCACGAGATGGCGTGGCTGTGATGCATGGCTACGACCAGCGGTGCAGCATGGGCCGACACGAGCAGGGTCGCTAAGGCCTGCAGGACTCGCGCGGCCGTGCCGCCCGGCTGACCCTTTCTCTGCCGTGCCCGCAACACTTCCTGAGCCAGGACCTGCTGCAGGGCCAGAGTCAGGGGCCGGGATGGGGGCGTGGGCCAGCGTGGGTCCAGCTTCACGGGAAACAGCTGTACATGGACGCAAAAAACACAAACAGATTCATGTTGGAGTGCAGTAAAAAAGACGCTTCCAAGTTTGGTCAAGGAACAAAACCTCTAGAGGATTAAAGTCCAAGTCATGACCCAAGTCGGAGCTGATAAGCTAGTTTGAGCCGAATTCTCATTAGGGATGTCCGATATGACATCATAACATAAATACAGAAAGATGGCGCCGATGAGGTCGACTAACGTGGATAATAACACTGCTGACACACACACATTTCATTCTGTTCAATAAATTCATGTTTCGCTCAGCAGATACTGCTGCTGTCATACACACATCATATCTTTACACTTCTGCTGTATAGTTTTATATTTTCAATACACTTCTCTGTTTGCAATTACACTTTGCACATTTGGTGTAATCTATATATTCTATATATTTCTTACAATAAGTTTAATTGTAACTTTTCTCAATCTGCAAATTTGTACATACATTTTTTTTGTAAAAATTTTTTATTTGTAACTTATTCAAATTCTATCTTTAGTTAAATTATTTTGCAATTTCATTTGCTGAACTTTTAAGATTGTATTGTTTCTAGAATTTAAAAAAAAAATGATGTCTAATTATAGACAGACTGAATATAACACATGAACACACTGACAGTTGCAATTTAGCTGCGGTTATAAAAGCTACGTCCCAATCACATTATCCCACGCCTTCCATCCTTTTATTAAGATGAACAAGACCTGCAGCAGGACAGCAGTGAGATCGTCCTCGGCGCTGATCGCAGGCAGCTGACTCACGGCCCTCATCTTCACCGAGCTGTGCGGAGTCTCTGCTGTCACTTTCACCCTGCTCCCCTCTGCACTGTCTGCAACGTAATCAGAACCAGGATGTCCGTGTTAGTGCTACGCAGGTCCGTGCAGGCGACAGACATTTAGTGGTGAAGTGGTAAGTAAAGGCCCATGAGACCACACCTGACCTCTGCGCGGTGGAAGTGATGCGCTGAGTAAGCTGTGAAACATGTGTCCACCGGTCGCGCCTCTCTCGTGCTGCACCTCCACTAGGTGAGCCATGTAGTCTGTCACAGAACATAGAGAAATGACACAAAACGTAGAAAAATGACAAATGCCCATAGCCATACCACTTCAGAGTTGCGTTCCGGGAGCACGTCCATAAGTCGGATTCATTCATTAGACTCGTAAGAGACGCTTGACACAAATATACAATGTAGAAAAAAAAAAAAAACACACAGGTTTGGTGTTTTGGTTCTGCATTATTCTCTCGTGAGWCTGCAGCATTAAATCGCAAAGGGAATCTAGTTTTTTTTTTTTTTTCTTTCCTCGGAACTGTTTTCCACTGTATTGGACTGTGAACTCAATTTTCTTGAGGATTTTCCGAAATTAGGATTATTCTCCATCAGGACAGCTTTTTACACCACAGACATTTTCTATCATCATGCTCCCGGACTGATTTATTGAAACGTGCACACATACGATATACCAGACTTTAGACATTTTATACGTTCACTTACACACTGAAAATGTTGTATATAATTGTAAATATTGGTACCCGCTGTACTGCAGTGTCTATTTTTTTGTATAATACATGTGATTTGTTTGTAGATCTGTGGTCCGTTCGTATCTGCGAATTCGTAACTCGATTGTTCGTAAGTCGGGGATTTGCTGTATTTAGTTTTAAATTGCCCTTTCTATCAAATAAAGTTATTGTTATTTTATCTTAGTACAAAACAGTGGTCCTTCAGCTTTAATTAGGGAACATTTCGATCCAAAACAAATAAATGGTATCAGAATTACAGAACTTCATATCCATCAAAAGGTCTCCTATTTTTAAAAGGGACGGAAAGTAACTATACAATTGGCTACTCGTCTGCTCTATTGGCAGGAGTGTTTAAAGACCTGTCCCTGCCAGACGAGCGAGCCTGAACTAAAGATGAACTCAGAAGTAGAAATGCTCATTGAAATATTCATGAACCTGAGTGTATTTTCAATACATACGATTTATTCCGTTTTATTTGTATTGATTTGTTCTATATTTGCGTCCTTAAGGATTAAGCAAAAATCACTTTATACACCTATTACGGTACTATTATACAGGTGTATAAATGAATGCTGGGTTGGTCCTCACTCTTGTCCATGATGTTCTGCTCCAGCGTCTGCGGGTCATGGGAGACGGCTTGGTCCAGGTACTGCAGCAGTTTGCTCATGCTGGAGACGGGTATCCCGAAGGACTGCACGAACAGCAGCAGCTGCTGAGGCTCCAAATCCTGCAGCGCTACGAGCGGARGGGAAACATTAAACCTCGAGGAACGTTAAACCTGAGATCTTAATCTGAAGTGAGTACTTACCCGCATCCACCAATCGGGACACCTCGGAGCGGATCATCCTCAGTTTCAGCCAGTCAGGCAGGAGAAGAGCTTCCTCTGAGGTGTCGACCAGGAAGGCGGTGGGAAGGGGCTTTTTATCGGGGAACCAGATTTCAAGCAGAGTGAAGAACTCGCTTTCAACTGTTAAAGAAGTAGAAATGCACGCTGTTATGCCAGGGCAACCTAGAGCGAGCACAGTGGGACAGAAACGCCATCGCTAGCTAGCGCACATGTAATAAATACTCTCACTGGCGTACTCTCCGCGTAGACTTGACGCAGAAGCATAGTGTAAAGATTCCTAGCAGATTTCATGCATGACCAGGGACCAACCAATACAATGTTATAACGATAMCCAAGTGCTGATACRATTTGTATTGTGATTCTGTAAGTATAGCGATTTTATATATATATCCCRGAACTTTGTCATAGAAATGTAAGCAGTTCTTAAATTAAGCGAGTTCTTAAGGCGAAAATTTGCATTGCAGTACAAATTTTCCCATAAGGAATAATGTAAATGTAGATAATCCGTTCCAGACATCAAAAATATTCAAAATATTAACAAAAAGAAAATAGTAATAAAGAAAATTATGTAGCAAGCTTCTTGAACGCATTGCAAAGGAAACATTGCAATTGTTGGTTGACTCTTTTGAAACATCTTTTGATGTTTGACTGAAATTTTTATTTTTTTTTTAATGGAAATATTGCAAATTCGCTTTGCTTTCCACTGACGCAAACACGTTTTGAACGGCCCCCTGGACGTACACGCAACTTATTGAGCTTTGGCTGTGAACTTTTTTCACTTGAATGCCGAAAATGCTTTGTGAGCCAATGCAGACTGCTTGCAAATTTTTTTTATTTTTTAATGCGAAAATTTGTAAGGGAGGGCATTAATATACCACGGTTCCACTGTTGTCCTCGATTCAGGTTTTTGTTGTTGTTGTTGCATCTCTATGCAAATAATTTGCTCAAAATGCTGTGCTATGTGAATAGTTTAGAGGATTATCCACTTGGAGGATTATAGAGGAATGACMACATTTTAAAACCTCAAATGAATACATGTACACTGTATATAAATAAAATAGATTAAAAAAAAATTCAAAAAAACATTTCACCACAATGTGTCACCACACAAAAACTGAGATACATCACTAAACTCACCCCCAATCTCTAGTAAAAATTATATTTGATTTTTTATTTAACATGTTTATCCATTTCTCATATTCTGGAGACTGACAAAGGTATATATATTTATTATTTTTTTTTATTTCTTTCTGTCAATTGTGTCCTGAAACATAGGTTTTTCTAACTCGGAGTCAATGGGATATGCAACATTATAGCATTCAAACTGCTGTGGAATTATTAAAGTTCARATTTATGATCTTCAGATCATAGAGTGAAACTTTCTCTCTTGTATTTCTCTCTTGTATTTATTTACAGTACTTTGCAAAAGTCTTGGGAACATCCAAACAAAAGCCAKATGCAATGATGCTTTTGAAAACATTTCTACATTAAAAGAAACTTTAGAAGAAAAAAGAAACTGGCGCCYAAGACATTTGAACAGTACTGTACATGTATGCTTTATACATTTATACCGATGTATAAAAWCAATTCTTACCTCAAATCCTAATTATCAATTATGTATAGGGAGAAAAAACGTGAATAGCAGCTGCTTTAGCTAAACAGGATGTTCACAAACTGTGTTGTTCAAGTTGGACCAAACACAGAAATGCCAAATCAACCACCTGATCAGTTTTTAAATAGAAATGAGCCTGGGGAGAGACGGGATACCTTTGGGTGGTCCTAGCGTGAGCAGAATGACCATGGCATGGACCACCAGAATGTGCATGGTAGCTGTTTCTCCTGTCGTCCAGCGTAAAAACACCTGATCCTGAGACTCCGACTGTTAAATCGAACATTGAGGGAATTAATCATTACCGTTATCAAAAGTGCAGTTTACAAACGAATGACTTTACACTATATTGAGCTTTAATGTGCCGACCCAGCTGTAGAGATCCTCTCCTTCTTTGGTCTTCCTCATCCGACAGATGTAGGTGGAGAAGATGGCTAGGAGGGCGGTGAGGGTGGTGTCCGACTCCGGTCTGCACGAGTGTTTTGAGAACAGACTGTTCATGATGGTGGAGCGCTCTACGATCAGCCGGGCTACATCCTGACACACACACAAACAGTAGAGTAGACRAATACAACATGTGCATAAATTCCACAGTATTTATGGGGGAAAAAAAGGGAAAATTAAATCTTACCAGTGCTAGATCATTGTGCAGGCCCTGATCTCCTACTGGTGCATGCTGGGAAAGGTAAATCAGATAGGCACTTATGGCCTGGGGATCGGTCTCCATGTGGATGGCCTTCGGGAAAAAAGACATGTCAACGTCAGCGATTTCAGAAATGCTGACCGGAGCACGATAAATTTAGCTTTTTTGAAATTACTAAAGCGCTCGCTTAGCTTAAGCCTAATCTGGTCTACTTCAGCAAATCGCATGCATACATATATACGTCAATATAGTAACGATAACCGACTGACCTGCTGCAGGGCGTTGGCCGTCATACCCCTGACGCTGTCAAACAGAGGCAGTCTGGGCAGGTCCTGGAGGAGCCACTGGTACGAAGGAAGCAGCTCTGCGTCCCTGGAGTCGTCCTCCATCATGTGCTCCCGTTCCTCTCCGTCCTTAATCCCTCCCTCAGACAGCACCAAAGACAGACCCTGCCAGCACAGACATCAGCACTGATGCAATACTTCAGGCATTCACGAGTATAAATCTGTACATGCATGTTGTTGCTGTTTTGTTTTTTTTGTTTGTTTTGCTTATTATAATGTTCAAATCTGAGAGAATATTATGGGGGTGTCAATATTTATCAGCAGGTTCTTGTTAATTTAGCTATAAATATTCCTTCCTGAATATCAAATCGGACCATTCGGCTGTTCCGTACACTTACCTTCATGGCGAGCACTCTGGATGCCACCTGAGAGGAGCTGAGTCGGCGCAGGAAGTAGTCCAGCACCTCGCAGGTCGTATGCTCATCTGCCTTGGGCCCTAAGAGCAGATCCTGCAGCCGTCCCAGGAGCTGTCTCTGCTTCTGCTGTCTCTGTACAGAATACAGCAGCAAGTATTGTAAAGAGAGACTGATACCAAGAATTAATAACTTCATGCCTTCCCTATTTTAATAACTATAATTAAAATTTTATTTGGCCAACAACAAGCTAAAATTGTATCGGGTACAGGCTGTACCTGTCGCTTTTTCGCTTTCTGCTCTTTGCTCTCTCCTTCTTCCTCGTCGTCAGCAGATGGAGTCTCGTCAGCTGCGTCATGGAGGAGGAATTCACACAGGCACTGCACAGGCAGGACGTCTAAAGAGCCCTCGCTGGACTGCACCAGGTCAGCCAGCCACGGCATAGACTGAGAAGATGCCTGGAGGAATGTAGGAGACAGCAGGGATTTATCCAGGATTAACAACAAAGTAAAGGAAATGATAATTGTTCAGGAAAAGAAATGTCTCAGTGACTAGAGGAAGAATATGTTGATATTTGCGGCAATTGCAAAAAAAAAAAAAAAAAAAAAGAAAACGTCATAAAAATCATTTGATCGTAGGCTTGATCGGATCTTGGTATTAAACAAATACAACCTCAAATGAGTAACGTAACTTTCTCACCGTGCCATTATTTATTTATTTATTTAACAAAAATCAAGCCAAAAAGAAAAAAAAAATTAAATGAGCAATGCTAAGTGCTCTCATTAATCAACAGCTTGTAGATCCACCTTTAGGAGCAATAACCTGAAGTAATCATTTCCTGTACGACTTTATCAGCATCTCACATCGTTGTGGAGGAATTTTGTCTCATTCTTCTTTGCAACATTGCATCAGTTCATTGAGGTTTTTGGCCATTCGCTTATAAACAGCTCTCTTAAAGTTCARCCACAGCATATTAATTGTGTTGAGGTCTGGACTTGGCCATTCTAAAACCTTGATTCTTTTTATTTTTTTAACCGTTCTGATGTGGATTTATTGGTGCTTTGGGACAATTGTCCTGTTGCATGACCCAATTTCAACCAAGCTTTTCCTTTAATTGAACATTTAGTGGTGTTTTGTTTCTCTTTTCCTATGAATTTGGATATTCCCATATGAAATTGTAAAACACAAATCCGGTTAGGTCTCACTTGTCTCTGGATGATGTTGAGTAGGAAGTCTGGGTTGCGGCTACGGCACAGGAGATGTCCCAATCGCAGTGACTGGTTCAGAGTCTTCAGCTGTTCCTGGATGTGTGGTGGCGGTCTCCGTGGTGGACCCCTGGCAAGACGTACAACACAGACGATTATGCATACAACGTTGAGTATAGAGATACCCAGTGATAGGGCTTCCTAAGTAATCAAATCTACTAGGTGACCTGGAGACCTTACTTTGGCTCCAGGCTGGTGAGCTGAGACAGAAGCAGGCTGCTGCTTTCCGTGATGGTCAGCTTGGTGGATGCAGCTGCTAGGTGGCTCTCGAAGGCCAAGATCTCCTGACGCTCCTTCTGGGAGACCTGGAGCTCGCGGCTAATCATCTCCGTCTTCGTCTCCTCGTCGGCCACCGTGCAGGGTGGATAGGAATAGTTGCTGAATGTGGGGTGAGAGGGSGTATCATTGAGTATATTGTGTTTTCGATATGCATTATATACATAAATGTATATATAAATAAAAAAGGTTATACTACAGTGCATTATACTGCTACACGTTTTGATCATGCCGTACCTTTAAATATTTAAAAAACTTTGCATGAACCTGATGATAAAAAAAAAAAAAAACCTGACTTGTTTGCATAACAATGCCTATAAAGATCAAGCGCTTCCCTTCTTACCCTGATGCGCCCATCGCTCTGAATAGGATCGATCTGGACTCATTAGATAACATGACCCTTTTTCATCGCTCCCAAGTCTAATCTTTATTCTCTCTTACAAACTGAAGCTTTATTTTCTGATTATATTCGCATTTTTTTCTGACTATATTCACATTTTTTTCACAAGTGCTTTTCTTAAATACACACAGCTGTTTAATCTTAATCCTGTGAATTCTGGTGACATGTATTAACTTTCACTAATAAAGAAAACTCTGATTTCTACTGTTTTTTTATGCCCTGGACAGTTTTTTCACCTAATTTCAGTAATTTTAGCCTTAATCTCTTAATCTAGTTGTTTCATTGCTTGATGCAGACCAATAATTTGACCTCTCAATCACAGTAACATTCACAAGAACAGGAGCTCCTCACGGGATCGGTTAGCATTAAAAGAACTGCTGCCAGCTGAAACATTTTAATCACTGCAGTAACCATCCAATAAAAGAGTCTTAAGTATTTGTTTATTTAAGTCCAAACCATAACTTTTTATGGCCAGGCAGTGCATTATACGTTTCTGTTCCATTGCTAAGCTTTATAATGTTCAGAGCAGTTACGTAACAATAAATTAAACACCTTTAGATGTTCAGTATACAATTCCAAATTTCTTTCCATCGAGATGAAAAGACAAGCTGCTACTCAATCACAGGAATCGACCTTGCCTTGGATTTGTGTCTTCCAATTTCCTATTACAATATCCGAACTCATAGGAATAGAGACACAAAACACCACTGAATGGTAGTTAGATTTTAACCTAGATTTATTAAACTCAGCAACCTCGACTGAACCTACAGGCGGTGATTTGATATTATGCCAACAGGGCATGACACGGGAAACGTTAGTTTGGTTAGTGCATGCGTGCTGATTTGGAACACGCTTGCACTGCTACAGAACAAATACCAGGCTAATCAAGCCCCGCTATTTCCTCTGTTTATACATCATGTTGTGTTTGGAGCGGATGTAGTGTCAGAATATCAAGTGAGAACTGAGCAGGCTGGAATGCAGCATCAGGCATCAAGTTGTTCCTACTGTAGTCTTACAATATAASCTGAGGGATTTTTTATTTTTTATATTAATATTTTTTTTCTTACTTGGTCATGACCATCTCCATGAGCATTTTTAGAGTGGGGTAGCCATCCCACGCTGCCAGACCTACAAGGACAGAAAGAAACATTAAATGAATGAATGAATGAATGAATAAAACTAGTTTACATCACCAGCTTGTGACTCAATTCCAATTTTTTACCCTAATGTGACACAGAGCCAATCTGAGCGCAAATCAGATGGTTTTCAGATCCTTGTCACTTTCGTACGTGGCCCTGAATCTGAAAACATATCCGATACATGGTCATGTGACTAGAATGATAGTGCTCAGATTGAAATCTGTGGTGGTTTTTTTGACTGGTGCATGCATGGTGCACTCAATGATGTCTGTGGGATCTCATTCCAGTGCTAGCAGTGCATCTGGCTTTCTTCCTTCTTCTGATTCTAATGATAAAAGTCATAATGGTAACTAGAGAAGTACATTTTATGAAGAAAATGTAAGTGGTGCTTGTCGTGGCAAATCATTGGAGTCATGCTAGCAACATGCTAATCACTCTAGCTAATAACTAGCAACATACTGCTATAGTTATCATAATGCTTGCAACATGCTAATCAGCGTAGGATCATGTTAGCGACATGCTACTCATATTAGCATAATGCTAGCAACATGCTTCAAGCAAAATGCGAATATAGTTAGCATTTGCAATAGTAGCGACATGCTAATATTGTTAGCATAATGCTAGCAACATGCTAATATTGTGAGCATAACGCTAGCAACATGCTAATATTGTGAGCACAATGCTAGCAACATGCTAATATTGTTAGCACAATGCTAGCAGCATGCTATTATAGTGAGCACAATGCTAGCAACATGCTATTATAGTGAGCATAATGCTAGCAACATGCTAATATTGTTAGCACAATGCTAGCAACATGCTAATATTGTTAGCACAATGCTAGCAACATGCTTCTTGTGTTATAAACATCAGCATGCTAATGATGTTGCCAGAGGGCGTGGCTTATGAGCATCATGATAAATGTGAAAGACTGATTGGTTAACCTCTGATTGGTTAACACCTCTTTCATTCATTAAGTCTACAACAAACAGAACGGGACTAGTCATGCACCAAATTCCTCATTATAATTCAATGGGGCAAATTTGGGCACCTCTTGCACCCAAGGGGTACGACGTATATCCTCTTTCAGGGTAAGTTCTGACACATCTTGCAAACTTCTTCAAATGTGGTACATTTGAGATTTCTACGAAATTCTAACTCTGTGCTACAATCTGTCAAATTTGGACTCAGTGTTAAGTCTCTGTATTCCTCACCGATTTTCTGCGGATTGAAGGACGCCACGACGAGCAGCAGGAGCCAGGCTTTCCAATAAAGTGTTGATATGGCCAGATTTGGAGGCTGATACCTGGAACATTTCCAAACAAATCAACAGATCAATCAATATAAACAAACCATGATGGACATGAGTTCAAGCCCCATCACTGCATCAAGCTGCCACAGGTCATCACGTCATAGCTGAAGTCATTTCACTCTAATGTACTTGTATTGCATGACTGTGAGAGCTTTCTTCTTTTTTTTTCTTCCAGCTTAAATAAGTAAATAAATAAATAATCTCCTGCTTTACTTTAATCATGATCATAAACCGAAATCCAAGTGGCAGTAATCCTGAATAATAAGTGCACGTTTGATCATTTTTCCCCTTTTCTCGTCTAATCCGGAGTACCCTGTCCGACTGACTTAATAAGCCATAAGTACAGTATCAGTTCCACATGAGCTCTGGTATTCGCGAAACATCTGCGAAGAAAGCTGAATGATGTAAAGAAAAAAAAACAAAGCCGAAATTATGCAAAACTGGAGAGTCAAGCTTAAAAAACACGCAGCAACGCAGACTCATTATGTTCGCTTATTTGTCAGGGACAAAACAGATAAACAGTCTTACATCAAACGCAACACATGTGTACGGGGCTTTGCGCCAACGGGGATCTGCGGACCATGTTTCAGAGCTCGGGAAAACAAACAAGCTAAACACCATGTAGAATGTAACACAAATAAAAGCACGCTATTTCAATTTCTGCGCCGCTCCACGACTGTAGTTCAAGGGTTATTATTTCTTTTTCCTTTTTTTGACCCCTACCCAACTTTTTCCTTTGGCACATTTTTGCATATTTGCCTCAGTTGATTCAAATGATTTAATATTGCACAAATATGACCCAAGTAGATACAAAATGCAGTTTTTAAATAATGACTTCATTTATTAAGAAAAAAAAGCTGCCCAAACCTGCTGTACCTGGCTCTTTGTGAGAAAGTAATTGCCCCGCTTGCTAAATCATAAAATATTTCACTTCCCACACCCAGGCCCAATTACGTCCAGTGAAAGGTGTGCGCCCTTGTTACATCTGGTATAAAATGTGTATAAAACTCACGGTGTTTTATAAAAACAGTCAGACATAATGGTGGTAGCGTGATGGACAGATTTTCTAGTAGAGCACAGAAATCACAATTCCATCAATTATAGCAAGTCGTCCAGGTCCCGAAGCTGAAGCAGCCTCAGACCAACAGTGCATGAGCTCAAGCGCACCTGGGTTATGCAGGAGGACAACGACCCGAAACACACCAGCAAGTACACCTCTGAACATCTCACAAACAAATTATAGATGTTGTGGCACCAGCTTAAGCAGGTTAAACCATCCAGCGTGGCTAAGTTAAAACTAATAATTCTGCAAGAAAGAGTGGGTAAAAATTCCTCCACAGCGATGTGAAAGACACATTTCCAGTTATCGCAAATGCTTGACTGTGAGTGTGATACAACCAGTAATTAGGTGACATGGAGCCAGTCAGGTTTGGGCTGCTTTTTTCCATAATAAATTAAATGATCATTTAAAAACTGCTTTTTGTATTTATTCAAGTTATCTAAGTGTGAGCAAAAATAAATAAATAAATAAATAAATAAATAAATGGCAGGTTGGGACAAATACTTTTTCACAGCATTGTATTCTTTGTATCTACCCATTACACAAGCTTCTTGGAGATCGCATATCGGGTACACGGAGACGCCTGGATGTTGGTTATTATTTAAAAATAATTTTAAAAATACAAAAAATAATAATAATAACGTTAAAAATAAATAAATAAATAAATAGAGTTACCCTGCAGGGAGCTGGATGTTCTCGGGGTGATGGTACGTACACAGGTTCAGGACAGCATCGATCAGCTGAATCCTCTCCACGTGCAACACAGCCAAATCTATAAAAAAAAAAAATTTAAGTGTTCAGAGAAAAGCTTGAGATCTCTCAGAATAAAATAAATAAAAATAAAGGCAGGAATTAAGCGCTACCGTCTGACTGCACTCCGGCGGCTCTCTTCACCAGGTGATCAGCCAGCTCCATGGCATCGGCCGGGCCCAAGGGCAGGTCCCGGGACAGACCGATCACCAGGATGCGCATCAGTGTGTCCTCCAGCAAGGGAACCTCTGAACACAGCCTCAGGAAAAAACTGAGTGAGAGTGTTAGAGAATTCTAATTAGAAATCTTAAATCTGGGAAAAAAATAATAAACAGACTTGGAGAATGATGAGGTCGTCTTACTTTCTGTCACTTTCAGGAGGCCAGTTATCCCACTTGTAATATGTCTCAGGCTGTTCTGTGAACAGTACTTTGTGGAGGCTGTGGATTGCATTTACACACACAAATCTTCGTTTACAGCACATAGAGAATATCCCAAACAACCTAATTATGCCAAAGACACACAATGAAACTTTTGCTTTATTTTATTATATTACGATGTTTCCATTTCTGAAGTAATGTCCTTTTTTCTTTTTTTATTTACACCTTCAATAATTAAAACTCTTTTAATGGAACTGTTTAATACTGTGTTATGGACGACCTAACATGTTACTCTCATGACATGATTTTTAATAAATTTTCATCTTCCTTACAGTATCGGTCCAAATTTTGCTTGCAGGTATCCAAACATTCCTGTTTATGCTCTTCTCTGAGTTGTTTCGGCACCAGGTCCACCCCCAGACCAGGGAAAAAGATTTTAATTCCTGCATGCTGCTCTTCTTTCATGAGAATCACAACTGGGGCGTCCATTTTTGCTCGCACCATAGTTACCAATGAACTGATGTAACACGTTAACATATGCACAGCAGTGACTGGGGAAGTTTTAATATAACCGGATAATTTTTTGACCTAACCTCGTATTAAAAGTGCTATATGAATATTTTTTAAACACTGTAACGATAACGATGATGATGTTCTTTATTAACCCAGTCGACTCTATTTTTAACTTTAGTAATAAGTAGAATATGAACTCTACCCGTACCAGTGTATGTAGTCTTTAGGTGCCAGTTTGCTGATAGAAGGAACCACGGTGTGAAGCCACCACACGGCGTCCCTCTGGATGGCAGCGATCTGGTTCTGAAAAGATCTGAGCACTTCCAGATCTGATATGAACACAGACAAACATAACAACAACACTTGAGTAGTTATGATTGAAGCTTTTACGAGTAATTGAGACCATTGGTAATAATCAAGAATATATCAATTTTGTTATTAAGTCTACATTATTAGTAGAAGACCATTCCCTACAAAGATAAACTCACATTAAAGAATAATTAATGAAAGAAATCAAAAAAGAACTCATATTCTCCAGCATGCTCAGTAAAACCTAACAGCTGTTTTATTTAGAATTCTGCACACATCTGTATCGAACACTACCGCTTATGTTCAAGCAAAGAGTTTCCACATGAAATGTTGACTGTTTATTGTTTATTTTATTACTTAGTGCTTTTTATAGCCATTTTTTAATGTAGAAATGTTTTTAAAAGCATCATTGCATACGGCTTTTGTTTGGATGTTCCCAAGATGTTTGCACAGTACTGTAAATAAACAGCTGTTAGGTTTTACTGAGCATGCTGGAGAATATGAGTTCTTTTGGTAACTTTGTCATATTCGCCCCTTTCTATTTTCATGCAAAACCCAGGAGTCTACATTATTGATTTTTCTTTTCTCCATCTGTCCATCATGTAATATGTCTGTATTTCTTTACAGGCATGCAAATATTCTTCTGTAATGTTATTTATTCATTAATGTTAGTGTATCTTTGTAGGGAATGGTCTTGTACATAATAATGCAGAAATAAATAAACAAAATTTGTACTACAGATAATATGGCGCCTGAATCTTTTGCACAGTACTGTATATTATCTGAAGAAGAAAAAAAACCCTAAATATTCAGTAAATATTTTGAGAAACGCTATATTACACTCTACTCACTCTTCTTCTCTCCTTTGTCCCAGGCGATGCCAGCTTCTTTGACTTGTGCTGTGATGCCCAGCATCATGGACACTGTTAGCAGGTCTGTCACCTGGATAACAAAGCGCTCCTGGGGGCAAAAAAAGAAAAATGTAAACAAAATGTAATCACATTTCATATCAAACGTACAAATATTTATAATAATCATTATACGACTGTTAGTTTCGACAGAGTAATCTAATTGGACCGTTAGTTACTCTAACAGTTGGTCGTCAGCGTGGGTGAAAGTAGGTTTGTACTGAGGAGAGAGCTGTTGCCTGCTTTGCCGTGCTGATATTCAGTAAAACAGCACTCCCCTCTTGTGTGATATTGCTTAAACGAAAGCCAGTGACTGGCCTCTAAGTGAGCAAAGTCAGACTTTTCTACATACTCGGTTCTAGCTTTAAATTCATTTGTGGATTAAAAAGATTTTGTGCCCACAGTCTGAGAGACGCTCACTTTAAACTCCATGTCAGCATACGAGGCCTCCTTCCTCTCCTGCATGAGGCCTAGACAGAAAGACTGGAAGTTGATCTCATGCTTGGTCTGCTTGATGATCTCCCTGAGCAGCGCGCGAGATGCACGCAGGTAATCGTCCTTGTTGGTCAGCAGGTCCTGGAAGACCATGGCCAGGAACTGGATGCAGGAGGGGAGAGAAAATAAATACATTTTAAAAAAAAGACGTACAGCTTTAGACATAAAAATGGAAAAGCCAAACTATAAAAGGTAAAGTTGATGAGATAGAGACGGGATGCTCGGGAGCTTAAGTCTCAGTGCTGCACTGAATGTGAAAATACATGGTGGGAATTTGATCAGTAATCTGGTATGAAGTTGCGTTGACTAGACATTTTCAAATTTAAATTCAAATGTCATTTCTCACATACACAGTCATACACAGTACGATATGCAGTGAAATGCTTAAACGACAGTCCGTGACCTTAAAATAAAAGATTGCTAATAGGAAATAAATATGAATAATAAAATTATTTATTATTAAAAAATATAATAAATGAATAAAACAAATTTAGCTATAGAAAAATAATATACAATATGAGCAAAAGATAAGAAAACTATAAGAAAACCTAGCTGTACAAATATGGAGAMGCAATGATCCTGTACAAATATAGAAATTTTATTGTGGAAATTAAGTTGGAATTTAAATAGAAAGGTCCRGGGTTGTGCAAATATGCCTGAAAGTCTTATTTAAAGTGACTCATGTGCGACCGATCTGGAAATGAAATACAACTGTAAATGCMTGAATGTGCAGGTGTGCAGTGTCCATACGTGTCCATGAATGTCCAGAATGAGTGYAGTGCAAAGGGTCAATGTGGATTTTTAGGGGCGTTCAAATCAAATGGGACGCCTGATAAAGAATGAAYAATGTAGTAAAAACCCCCTTTATCATTTCTCTATATACTCCTCGTCTACACTAATGCMCCATTTCACTAGTGCTTGGAGACCATCAAAATAGAAAGTTCTC
Organism: Clarias batrachus; assembly: GCA_003987875.1. Taxonomy (NCBI): domain Eukaryota; kingdom Metazoa; phylum Chordata; class Actinopteri; order Siluriformes; family Clariidae; genus Clarias; species Clarias batrachus. The sequence continues at coordinate 271,223 of QMIH01000670.1, read as the reverse complement.
TCAGACTTTCTTCATGCAGGTCTGAAACGCCGGCCTCCCAGGAACTCCTTTAACGACCCAAACATGTGGAAATGCCTTGGTGGAGTCATCTCAACCGGGATCAGGGGTCACCATCAGATTTACGGCCTTCTTCAAACCGTCTGTACCGCTCAAATRTTTTACTGCRGCTGAAAGCCTCRTCATCGTAATGTGAAACTGTATCGTTTTTATTGCCTTCTTTCACAAGAAACTTCATCWCATGTCCCGGTTTGACTTGAACGCCTCTGACAAAATGAACTAATGAATGCTTTAATGGATTTTAAAATAGTTTAAACGGCACTGCAAAGAGAAAACATAAAATGTTGCAAACAACCATATTGTAAACTTTTTTTTTTACAAAGCTGACTCTCACCTTCGGCGCTTGCTCCGGACTGTGCTGCAGGACCGTGTGAAGCACCTGCATGTTGTTGGGATTTCTAGCGTTGGACAACTCGTTAAAGATGACGAGTTTAATCATGGTGCCCAGGTTGTCTCTGTGTGCGTTCAGGAGCTCGCTGAAATGCAAACCATCGCGACAATCGTCAGAATATGCCACATGTTTGGGCCGTTAAAGGAGTTCCGGCGTTTCAGACGTCTTACCGGACACACAGCATGTAATGATTCAGGAGGACTTTCGGCTTGAGGCGGATTTTGATCAGGTTGGAGATCACGTCCATGTCGTCGGCTCCGTGGGTCCTGCAGTTCATGCACAGGGACATCAGGAGGTCCTGCGCTGGTCTCGTCAGCTACAAAGGAAACCACACCAAATAACAGCATTACATCATCTTCGTCCTTGCCTGAATCGTAGTGACGCTCTGAAGCAGGAGCCGGGACTTGCCTTTGGATTCTGCAGCCACATCTCCAGCCTCTGCACGGCCATCAGTCGCACCTCCTTGTAGCCGCAGGTGGCCGTTAGCAGACGCAGCAGGTTCCGTGACACATTATCCATGGGCTGTCTGCGGTTCAGCTGGTCCCTTAAGACRTCCAGGACGTAGTCCTCGACGCTGTCTGTCAGCTCGTCGTACCTGTGTGTGTGAGAGTCGGGCAGAGCAGAGCTCCGTGCTGTTAAGACTGCGATACGGGTTGGTATCTGTGATGATCTCGTCTGACACGTGTGTGACAGATCAGTACCTGGGCATGAGCTGTCCTTCCTCTTCGGGGCTGAGCTTCTCCTCGGCGATCAGAAGCTCGGCCTGATTGTCGTCCTCGTCCGGAGTGGACGGGTGAGGACTGTTTCCTGAAAAACAAAGGAGAACCTTTTATATTATTACACATGTACGCGTTACATTTCATTTTCTTTATTTAATCAGGAACSTTCCACGGCGCGTACGCTCGGGTGTCTAGGCATTTAAACAGTGATGCAATATTCATGTTTTTAACTCCGCACATGACGACAATGGATGTGAAATGAAGCGTGAAAAATGTTACCGTAGTGGAAACTTTCAGCTCTAATTCAAGGCATTTCATTAAAACTCGCATTATTATTTTTCCTAAATAGTGCTCTAATTTTCATAGACTCGATAATAACTAGCAATTAAAATGTAAAATTTTATACTTGGATGCAACGTCTTGGTTCTCTCCCAGTGGGTTTTATCCTCTGTATTTATATTCAGTAATCCCTTGATTGACAGTTTYGACAGCGATACGCCCATGTCCTCCAGAGTGTCCTTTACATGGACAGATGTTGTAAAGGCGAGTTTCTTCACCAAGGAAAGAACTCTGTGATCATCCGTATCACCCATGTTCTGTGCTCTTTCAGGTCTTTTTGGTGTTGCTGACCTCACATTCAACTTTTTTTTTTTTTTTTCATAAAAACGGTTAGTCCTAATGTTCTTGTTATCTCTCTGATAGCTTTGTTTCGCCTTTTGCAGCCTGACGATGGCCTCTTTCACTTGCATCGGGACCATATTGAGAGTTGAAAATGAACAAAGACCAAATTGAAAATTCAATACTTGGAATCAACACCAAAGCTTTTATCCCCTTGAGTTATGAAGTAACTAAGAAAAGGGACACACCTAGCCACCAAATCCAATTACGTTTGAGCCTTATGCAAAAGTTTAGGCACCCCTTAAAAAAAAAAAACACGATTTTGGTGATTGTTTTTTTCTTTATTATTATTGAAAAGATGTTAACACAGTCTCTCCTGGAAATGGAAAGAATGCACAATATTTTCAGCAAACATTGGTGCACAGTTACATCTTATGCCATAAACTGATMAAAATAAAAACATTATGGCATTGTGCAAAAGTTTGGGCACCCTAAGAGTTCCAGAGTCTCAGATTCTTTTTACAAGGATTCAGACCTTAATCAGCTCATTAGATCTGCTGCATGGCAACAGCTTTCATTAGTAGATGCCAATTTCAAAGCTTTACAAATACTTTGACTCTTCAAACCTTGTGAACACTCTACAATAATGGGTTCCTCTAAGCAGCTGTGTAAGACTCTGAAAATGAAAGTTATTGATGCCCACAATGCAGGAGAAGGCTACAAG
>QMIH01000670.1:245722-257071 GCA_003987875.1 Clarias batrachus | reverse complement strand
TTTTTTTTACGCATGTTGTTGATTATTTTTCTGATATTGCCTCTGGCACGAGGAAACACGTGGTCTGGTGTGCGCACAAAGGGCGCAACGGGCCAGTGGCGCGAGATTGCGAAGGGGTGTGTGTGTGTGTGTGCGCGCGCTTGTTTGTGCGCGTATTGGGTGGGGGTCTTTCTTAACGTAAATACCCCCCACACACACCCGTGTTACCCCGTGGTTACCCCACCTCTATAGCCTCGTTGCAGCGTCCGAGCCACGCGCATCCGAAAGATAGTAATGAGTTCGGGTGATTTCTGGAGTGCCATGGATGCGCGCGACGTTACGTCACGCGCCCGCGCTCGTGGGCGTGGACCGCCGCCGCCGCCGCCCTCCTTTTAACTTCTTGACTTGGAAGCAGTGCTGTCATGTGTTGTATTTGTGTATTTTTGGAGTTATTTGTAACACGCTGCCTTTATAGATAGACTGGATGGAAAAAAAAATTAGATGATGGGTGCTAAAAAGTGTGACATCATCATCATTACACATGCCTCGGACTTGTGTAATCTTTGAGCACTTTACTCACACATACATGATACAGATTTATTTCAGAGGTAAAATTATAATAACTGGGTGTATTAATAAAATGAATGAAATCTATATTAAATCATTTCAAATGATCTTGAAGAATAAGATGGGTGCTAAAGTGTGACATCATGATCATCATCATGCCTCGAACTTGTGTAATCTTTCGATACTTTATCAACAAATCAAGTGGATCCATTCCATAGGTTAAAATGAAAAACAAATGGCAAAYCGAATAAAATTAGATATTTATTTGTATTAATTAAAATGATGAAATCTATTAATCAATGCATTTGAAATTATCCCAAAGAATAACATGGGTGCTAAAGTGTGACATCATCATCATCATCATTATTATGTCTTTAACTTGTTTAATCTTTGAGCRCCTTATCTACCAAGCCAAAAAAAGTAGCTAAAACCTAATATAATTAAATAACTGGCTGTATTAATGAAATATATTAAAGCATTTGAAATGATGCTGGAAAATAAGATCAGTGCTAATGTGTGACATCATTATCATCATCATCATCATCATCATCATCACCATAGTCATCATCATGTCTTGAACTTGTGTAATCTTTGACCCTCATTAAAACTTTAAACTTAGTGGTTGAACCTCCAGGGTCAAGGTTCGATTCCCTCATCAGGGTCTGCGTGCATGGAGTTTGCATGTCCTCCCTATGATTGGTGGGTTTCCTCCGGGTACTTCGTTTCCTCCTGCAGAATAGGTCAAATTGGTGTTCCAAAATTGCCCGTAGTGCGTGAATAAGCATGTCAAACTACCTCGGTTGTTAAAATGGGAAAAAATACTGTACAAGGGTCACYATTGGCCTCCATGATCCCTACTTGGACTATAGGGTTCACACCTCAGATGTCCACTTTCTTTACAAAAGTGATGGATCCATTCCATAGATTAAAAAAATAAACACCAATTGCAACCTGATGTAATTAAAATAACCAGTTGTATTGAAATGAAATGAATGAAATCTATATTAAAGCATGTTGAAGTGTGACATCATCATGTCTTGAACTTGTATAATCTTTGACCCACATTAAACCAGTCTAGTTTACACTTCAGAAGTTCACTCTATCCAAGTGACAGATCCATTTCATAGGTTTATTAAAAAAAACAAAAACAAAAAAAAACACAAATGGCAAAGCTAATACAGTATAATTAAAATACATGCTTGTATTACTGAAAAGCGTTTGAAATGATCCCGAGCTGTCCACGTTGATAAAACATTTCAATAGGTCATTCTGTGCCTGGTGCTAGCCTACAGCTACGCCCTCAGAGGGAAAGTGAGTCATAAGTGGATAATGTGATTCATTTCCACAATGGCTGATAAAGGAGCTGCCATTAGCCCATTCAGAGGCACCAAAGCGTTCGAGGGCCCCTTAAGGCAAAGCGAGCAGTGCACCACCGCACTTGATTTCTGATGAACATGCACCGTGCGTGTTTCGTCCCAAGCGTTACCATTTATGGGGAATTACTTCACCGGGTGTCCAGTTTATGTGTGTGTGTGTGTGTGCGCGTGTCTGAGATAGAGTGCTCTCTTTATCTTTGTTGAGACTGGCTTTTTATTGCCTGAGTGGCAGCAGCCGGATAGCTGTTATTATAATCCTCAAGGCTTCCACGCACAGTATGCACTGTAGTTTTTTTATGGAAATGATTTCGAAGGTAAGCACTAAATAACCGGCGTGAGACAAAAAAATGCCGTGATTCGGGCTGTGCCAGAGAACACGGACGTCTGTAGTACAGCTGAGCAGTCAGGGTGGTGTCTCGTGGCGTCTGTGCTTATTAATGACCTTTGCCTCGTGATATGGAAAATCTTGAAGGAGTCCCACCTCAGCATGGCGTGTTTCTTTTATGTCACACTGTACGCAAGCAGCGTGACCTCATCCGCGGCTTACTCTGACTCACAGCGGCTTAGGTGTTCTGTGGCGTTGACCTCCTACACCTATTGCGTCGTCTGCCTGCTTATTTTGGAATCCCAGAGGAAGTGCAAACCCGGCGCGATCATAAGACTCACACGTGGGTTGATCAGCAGCGTGGGCCGGGGTTGCTAACACGAGGCCTACGCGTAGCTTCGATCCTCAGCGGTGGCGACGGCCACACGTCTCGCTGGAGGTTAGTGTGTGTGCCTGTACGTGGAGTTTTCATATTTCTCAGCAAATATTTCTTATTGTCGAAATATGACTGTGTGCGGCTGAAGCGAAGCGCTGTGGTGAGAACTGCATGCTCGGGAGAACAGAACAGGATGCTCACTGTACTCATTGTGGTTTTGAAAGTGAACTGAACTGAGGTGGCTGCTGAATTAATCACTAACCTTGCAACACGGGGAACTCCAAACTGCTTAAACAATTTTTTTTTTCTATCTGAGTAGGAACTCTTGACCGAGGCTGCAATATTAGGCTTAGTCATCATGATACAAGCCTTCGCTATCCTGACTAATTTCTTCTCCAAGACATTGCACCGGCGGGTGGTGGTGGGGGGGGTGGGGTTGCGATGTGTGTCACGTTTATTGATTGATGTGGAATCCGAGCAGCTGGTGATGAGCAGGACTGAAAGCAGATGATTAGCAAATATCTGGAATGGAAAGCATATGCAGGGGTTAGGAAGCAGAGCTGCTGGGTTTTTTGGCCGGGGGCCGATGCGTACCCGGGCACGCCGTAGCCGTTCCTAGGCCTCGGTGAGAGCGCTCTGTGGGGGTGTTTAAACCATAACGCGCCAACTTCACCCAGCCCTTTTCCAGCTACTCTCACCAATTCCTGGATGTGACAGGACTGACCACACCACACTGTGGTTTTGGGCTGCGGGTGAGCCGTCTGGAACTTAGAACCCATTTGGGTGATTCGGTGTTTATGCTTGTACGAAGCTCGTGTCTGAAGAAAAGATGAAATGTTCTCTGGTTCTTTTCCAACCAAGGACACACCTGCACCGATGTACAGTAGCGTACAGTAGATTGGGTTTATTAGGATAGCTTGAAATAATGGTGAGTGTGTGTGTGTTCTTTTTGGGAACGCTCTGGCTGTACTTTCTCCATGTTACCCATGGGCTTGGCTTTGTTTTGTGCATACTTTGCATTCCTTCGAATCCCTGCCTCCCGAGTTGAAGTGGGGGGGGGACGGAAGAAGAAAAAAGAAAAGTCGCCTCGCTTAGATATCCACCTCTCCTCCTTATCCGCAGAAAGTTCCGGCGGTCACGCCAGCCCTTTTCCCTGTACTTTTCCTTCCGCTCTGTGAAACGGCGGGATTTTCCAGGAAATGTCAGTTCGGGAGGGTGTGATTCCCTGCTGCTCGTCCTAGCTTTTACCAGTAAACAGCATGACTCACTGCTCAGCTATGCGCTCCGTTTCCTTTACATAAGATCCTGCCGATTGTGCCGCCGCTGCACTACAGGCCTTTTTTGCCTCCTTATGAAAAAAAAAGGGAGCAAGGAGGAGCTATTTTCCTTCGGCTCCTCAAAACACAGAGCGGTGAATCAGCGCTCAGAGCCGAGAAACAGCGAGGATCCACCGATGTCTTTTAAGATTCATCTGTGAAATACTCTCCAGGTTACCTTCCCACCAAAGACAGATCATCATCCGGATACCTTTATTCCCTTACAAATCCAGATTCTGTATCCGGCGTCTCTGACACGAGTCTCAAATTTTCAGCGGCTAGACGACCGTGTCGTGTCTGGCTCCAGAGACGACCTCTGTAACAATAAAACCCGACCCGTGTAATGCTTGGTAAATATTATGGCTTTAGGTTGGAGGGGGGGGGGGGGGGGAGAAGAAAATAAAAGTTGAGAAGCGTCTTGGAGCATTTACGTCATCATCTGAGGTTAATGGAAAGTGTTCATGATTTGGCAGTGACCCCTTTTTTTCTTCTTTTTAAGAGATGCACATTTTCCTTGTTGTGAAACCCAGGGCTACGTGTCTTCACAATAATATTATTGTCTGTAACCACCTCATGGGCTCTGGTACAATGACTAACATCCTCATGATACCACCTACACGCTTGAACGCAGGGTGATGACCAGCTTTCCCTTGTGATCCTCTCAGAGTTTTGGTTCTGTTTTGGCGACTTCTGCCTGATCATTTGCAACTCTTGGTTTGTGTCGAGCCGTGATTCTCGGTTCATGTGTAAATCCCGGGTGCCGGGTGTAGAGTTGCATGACGACGGCGACGGTTCTCAAATTGTTCGACTGTGTCATGCTGTAATTAATGCCCGCTGTCATGCGAGACACTCTGACACTGGAGACTCCTTCCATGAATAATAAAGAACACGTCAGACGTTTTGATTGTCGATGGACCGCATAAGAAGCTCATTGCAGTTTCAACAATTCTTAAAACAAGGTAATGAGTACTGAATGATTATTGTGCCATGGTTTTTTATCAAGTTTCTCACCAGCATTCTGATTTCTGCGCTATCAAATTTCACCCCTCATTTAAACGCCACACTTCCTTGTTTGGCATTCCTTAGCCGAGCCTCATGTTCTTGCTCTCAGCCAGACGGTAGTGTTTTAACTCTTTTCTTCAGTCTTCATCTATACTGCGTTATTCTGTATACATGGTCATGAGGGCCTGGAGCCTGTCCCTGGAGATTGAGGGCACTAGACCAGGTACATCCTGGATGGGGTGCCAATCCATCGCAGGACACACACTACACACTCATTCATACACTACGGGCAATTTGGGAGCGCCAGTGAGCGTAATCTGCATGTCTTTGAAACCGAAAGAAACCAATCAAGCATGGGGATAACATGCAAACTCCGTGCACTCCCAAGACCCCGAGGCGGGAATCGAACCCGAACCCTGGAGGTGCAAGGTGATTGATAACCATGTAGGCAATGTGCCGCCCCATTTTTAAACAATATTTAGAAGTATATATTGTTATAATTATATATTATTATAATCAAAAGCGCTATCCGCCACTTCCGCATTGCACCAACGTCCGTGATCGGCTAGTGTCGCTATGATAGAGGCAGACCTGTGGATATGACAGGCCTCCCAACCCCCGACAATCTGCTGTCAATCTGCTCTCTCTAGTCCCGCCCTTACAGGTGGCTGTAGCATCACCAGGTGTGATTATGATTCCGATTGTTCGAGATAATGAGAATCATATTGTTCGAATATGTAGAGCATCCACCAACGTCCCTGCGAATTCGACCCTGGAAATACCACGAGATTCGAAAAAATGAATCCACACCTTCTGACCAATCCGAATCTAGAATACAACAAACACGGTCACAAGCACGGCCGATACAAAACCTGATAAGCWTTTCCTCAAAAGTACAGAAAGATTGCACAYGTCTGCACCAGTACTCGTGTTTAATTGTTTTATTTTAAGAACAAAACAACAACGATGGACATCTGAGACGCATCACCATAAAGATTACGCTGAAGCAGACGGGAAACAAATCCACGCTGCTGGGCCTTTCAATGTATTAAATCGTATCGATTTCTTTACTTTATTTTTTTGAGTCGGTCTGAGAAGCTGCACATTTTTCAAGCATTACCCAAATTTCATGGTCACTAACCTCATCCAAAAAAAGCACATTAATAACCTGCTAAGTATTTCACATGACAGCAGGTCTGGAATGCGCAGGAAAGAATTTACGCCAACTCCACGAGCATAAAACAAGCGCGCACACACACACACACACATGCGCGCGCATACACCTATATACCCTCCTTCTTGTTAACAGACACTGCACATGATAACAAGTAATTAGTGAAAAGTTAAGCGAATCAGATCCCGAGTTACTGCAAAGGTCAAATCTTCCTAAGATTTCTCAATTTTAATATTTGCACTTAATCTTCGAACACTAGGCAACATTTTTGCTTACACCGCGTTAATATTTGGATGATTAGATTAGCCTCGCGTTCCAAACTGAATTTGACATTTTCTTTCTTTTTCTAAAAAAAAAAAAAAAAAGAAGAAAAAAACCCTGTTATCCCTGCTTTCGCGCATGCTCCAGAGGGCCCGTCCCCTGTGACATGTTTTTCTGTTTTCCTAGCGCGGCTCTCGATAGCCCGAATAAGAGCTCCAATGTTTCCGCGGCCCGTCGAACGCACGTCGCCAGAGGCACCGCTGAGCCGGGCGGAGGGAGGTGGGGGAGAGGTGGTGGTGGTGGGGGGGGGGTGTTGAGAAAAAATGCGGCCGTTGTTCTGAAAGAGCGATGACGAAAACGCGGCCTTGGAATGCCAGGGCTTTTCCTTTTTAGCACCGGGTGAAGTGAAGTGAAGAGAAGTGAAGTGGGGCCCCTTTCTCATCAAGTCCCCTCACTTCCTTGTTTGTGCGCTGGGAAAACTGGATGAAGGAATGTGAAAGAAATTCTCGTGTGTGTGTGTGTGTGTGTGTGTGTGTGTTCGCTTCGGTGAAAGAAAAACCTCAAAGGCTATAGATCCCTATATATTGAGGGGTTTTTTTTTTTTCTTTCTTCTTTTAAAAACTGATTTTATGGTCTTTCCTGGAAAGAAAAAGATGAACGGGAGCCCCTTCTCTCACAAAACCTGCTGTCTAGGAATGCGGCCTCCAATTTCTGCTCGCCTTACTGTAGCTAATATTTCTGAGACTTAACCCTTGGAGAATGGACGCTTTTTTGCCATGTTGAGAGAGAGAGAGAGAGACAGCGCGAGAGAGATCATTTCTGGATTGCAAGCGCGAAGCCAAAATACAAGGCGCGCTGTCATCTCTTGTGCATACCACTGTTGTCTTCCCCAAACTTTAGCTATATATGGCTTGTGAGTGATTTTCAGTATACGCTTCTTACCATAATTAGTTTTCTACATTGTTATTTTGATAAAAAAAAAAAAAAACGCACAACGACTGTGGGGCCCCCACTCGCCCTCCACCCCCCCCTCCCTCCACCCGGTCAGGGATCTACTCTAGAGGTCCAGATGGAACAAATCAGCGGACGATGATGGAGTTTGGTTTCGACTTCGCGGTTCGTTATCTTACGCCGGACCTGACCGAGGATGCGTTTGATCGGCCGAAGCGCTCGGAGGGCCGGGTAACGCGCGGCAGGTGTGTTTTACTCAAATTCGACCGAAGGGTGACTAAGAGCTTACAATTATAGCTCTAACATCTGTATTGGAACGGAGTATCCCATGTGGCACACTGGTGGAAAACCTCACTTTTTATCCAAAAACATTACACGAGCCTTTTTTTCTTTTCCTTTTTTTTTTTTTTTTTTTTTTTAGACTTTTAGTCCAATATGGTCAAAAGGCTTTTGGGATGATGTGAACAGACCCTAGGGAGGCGAATAGATAAGCAGATAACATGCATTCCCAGGCAGGAAGTCATATGACACCAGACAGAAATAGATGTTCAACCTAACCCCCCATCCCCCCCCCCAACACTTTTTGAAATCAAGAATTAATAACTCAAAGGGGAGTAATCGTTCGTCTTTGATAATCACTCATCGGGAGCGTTTCTGCCTTTGGAGAGCCCTTTCCACTCTAATGAGGTATCACTTATCACGTTTCCACTTAAATCGCATTGTTGGCAGAATTTTACGGTCAGCGCACCGAGCTAAATATAACCCTGGGAGAGTTAAATAAGGGCATGGAGCGCGCCAGGAAAGCCCGGCGTAACAGAACGCTGTCGGCCTGTCAGCCGGGGCCCTAAACCTGATAAAACACATTGTATTAAAAAAAAAMAAAAAAAACAACCCAAAATAAAACAGTGACTGTGTAAGGGAAAGTATTCGTAGTGACACGTTGCATTCTGGAATGCATTTCAGCATTATCTCCTCTCCGGTACGGTGTATCGTCTGTGTAAGGCTCAGCACAAGTGGATCCCAACACGCTCCAGAAGGGAAAAACAAACATAGAAAAGCTTGCGTGACTGTTGTCTGGTGACATGTGTTGTTCTCTTTTCAGGATGAGGTAATGTTTATGCATTTAAAATAAGCTCATCAGGGACTTTCAGTTGTCAAATGACTTGGAGTTCAGGCGCAGAGGAAGTATGTCAGAGGGGGACTGCAGTAGTGGCTGAGGTATGCGAGTTAATATGGGATCCGGCCCGCAATGTCACGCACGTATCTCGTGTATCATATCGGCTACGTGCAGCACGCGGATGAGTCCGTGATCAGGTCATCGTTCAGTAGAGATRGAGGAGAAAATCCAATCGAATAGAACGCATGGAGAATTGGAATTCTGCAAGAAATTTGCATCGGCATACGAAGCATTATGGCGTACGAGCCGAATCAAACGGCGGCTAAGTTGCGCGTACATCCAGGAGCCACTCGGAATTTGAAGTCAGTGCAAAGCCAAGTGAAGCACATTTACAAATTGTATGAATTTTGAAAGGAAAATCCAGAAGGAATTCGATCCGATGACGAGATACCGCTATATGTTTGTCAAATGTCGCAGTTCCTCTATAATCCTACAGGGACYGCACTCTAAACTATGCACACATTGGCAAACAGCATAAAATCCTGTGCGGTAGGAGCGAAGTATTTGGTTAAAATTCGAACAAAATCTCAAAACAAAAAAATTAGGGGAAAAAAAAAATCATGATACTTATAGAATCGCAATACAGATGGAATCAGTGCCTGGGAATCGTTATGATATCGTAACGACTGGTCCCGTGATGATTCCCAATCACTATTAGTTAGCCTTTGTAACTCAGCTTTTCAATACTGAACCTMAAACAAATGCATTTAGCAAAGAGCGAACGAAGCGAACCAAATGCGGGCTTAGTCCAGGRGCCATTCAAAACTTGTTTGTGTCAGTGGAAAGCCAAGTGTATGTTGCAGTTCCTCTTTAATCCCACAGGGGGTGCACTCTTAACTATCCACACCTTGGCTTAGGGTGGTTTGTTCAAACTGGTAACAAAATGAAAAAAATTATTTTTAGAAAAAACAAATCATGATACTTATAGAATCCCAATCCTGATCGATTCAGCACCTGGGTATCGTGATGATATCGTATCGGCCGGTCCCTGGTGATCCCCAATCCCTGTTATTTACCCTTTACATTACATCTCACYCAGAAACTTAAAATGAATGCATTTAGGCATAAAAAAAAAAAGAATTCCTTGCAGACAGGCTGCATTTTGACAATTTTAGCAAAACCTTTCTCGTCAGGAAATTAAGACCATGCGACTTCTACATACATGTTCATGATTTGCTTTTTATAACATATGTAATGTGTAGTAGGCTACTTACAGTACACCAGGCTAAAGGCTTCACTAATGTTTGCAAGTTGTTCTCTAAAGCAATGCATGTTATAATTTTATTTTTAACACAGTTCTGTGAGTTGGACCCGCGCAGGTCAGAACGTCACGCTGGTTATCAACAGGCAACTCGGCGATCTTGTCATGACCGACTCGGACGTGTTGTTATTTGCACAGTTGTTGCTACGCACACTTTATCAGCCCTATTCTGCCTGGACGCCGCCTATCTATTAGTAGAAAGTGTGTACGCCGAACAAGCTTAGCACCGCCGAGCTAAGATTAAAAACCACGAGCAGAGTTAAGAATAGTCTCCCGGACGAATATATCCAGGCCGCAGTGACCCAGTGGTCATAAACTGAAACTGACAGCTAATTAAGGGCTGCATGATGACTAAAGGAAATTGTGCATGGGGAAAAGTAAAACATCTGTACAAATACAATGTAGGATGAGGATGTGTGTGTGTGTGTGCGTGTGTGTGTGTGTGTGTGTGTGGGTTCACTAAATCCTAAGTAACATTGGTGTTTTTGCTGAAGTCACAGTCGGAGGTAGAGGTTGCTCAGCAATCCCTGGCACTGTTATGAATGAACATTGTTTATCATAGGCCTGGTCATGTGACCAGCACACGCACACACGCACCCTCATTAGGAGGGAGCGGATTTTATGCTGCGTTCTCATATCCTGCCCGTGGCTCACACACACACTCGAGCACCAACCACGGTCCTCTCTGTAACCTGAATCAAAACAAGCTCGGCGTGCAGGGTTGCCCCGCGTCTCGTCCTCGGCTCGGAATGCCCATGTCTCCCTCAGTGTATCAACACAGGTGCCCTTCACTCGTGCGTGATTTGTTAAACATTGCTGACCCCTGATGGCCAACATGAGGAAATTTGTGTTGTCATATTTTTTTTTCAAGGCTTGAGCTATCACTTCTTGCTCAATGCACTCGACTCATGAGTCTGAAAAATGTGGAGGTTTTTATTATTATTATTATTATTATTATCTTAATAACGTTATGACCACCTGACCAATATTAAGTACTGTCGGTCCATCCTGTTACCACCAGAACAGTGATGCACTGTGTGTTCTGACATCTTTCTATCACAAACAGCATCAACTTTTCCTTCATTTGATCTACACTATCTCTTCCATTGGATCAGACTACAAGAGCCAGCCTTCACTCATCTCCCATGTGCGCCTCATCAGTGAGCCTTGACCAGCAGTTGCCAGTTCACCGTTTTTCCTTCCCTCGATCACTTTTGGTACGTCCTGACCACTGCAGGAACAACCCGCAAGTGTTGCAGACCAAAAAATCTAGGGATCACCATTTGTGCGCTTGTCAAAGTCATTCAAAATTTTTGTTCTGCCTCCCAGGTTCACTTGCTGCCTAATACTGTATATCCCATCCACTTCCAGCCGGCATTGGCAACCAGGTGTTGAAAATGTAGCAAGGGTTAAATTGTGATGGCTAGACGGCTAGATGACCCTATCAGAGCAACTCCAAAACTCTGCAGTGGTCAGGCCGTACCAAAGGTGATCCAAGGAAGGAACACCAGTGAGCTGGTTGCGAGGGCTGGCTCGTGTAGTCTGATCCAAAAGAAGTGCTATTTCACTCATTCACTCACCTTT
>QMIH01000670.1:214015-232699 GCA_003987875.1 Clarias batrachus | reverse complement strand
ACATTGCTGTGTCTAATCAGTAACCAGTCGGCAACACTACTAGCATCCCGCCACATCAGGACAATGGAGAGCGATCTCTTGGTGGCTTGTTCAGGTGCACATTTTGAGATTTTTATTTTTATTTTTTTTTTGAAAGCCCATGTTTCTCATTTCTCTTCCCCTCACATTCTCCCAGCTCTGTTTTAACCTCTTACCCACCTTGCCAGAAGGAGAGGAAGATGACTGATTTGATGGTCAGGAACTTGAGCACGGGCTCAAAGGGCCTCAGGAGGTCACTGGTGGCTGAGTAGAAGAGGAACAGAGCGTAGAGAGACAGACTCACAGAGACGTTGTAGATGATGGTAATGTAGAGGTAGCCTCCGTTCACGCTATAGAGCAAGACACGTGTTTTAGAAGAAGTGTTTAGATTTTGGATCGTTTTTCTTTTCTTTTCTTGAATTAAAAATACAGCATCGATCCTTTCACATCACCACCCACATAATTATAATATAATACTGGACCATGATTTMTAAAGTATAAAAGTAAGAATGAATGAAAACTCACTTGAAATCTCCATCGTGATATTTGCCGAAGGCTTGTAGGAAGATAGTGATGATGGCCATGATGGGTTTCACGACGCAGAACTGAAGCGTGGCCTAGATGACGAGCAAAACTGCATTACAAAAAGCATTACGAAATGAAAGCATTTGAAGGAAACTAATCCTGCAAGCAGACTGATATTCGGATTGTAGCAAGACTTCATGACGTGATGCAAAGCGTAATGATGTGCAACATGGAAACATTCGACTCGCATCATTAACTCTACGTGGAATGCAGCTGCACGGTTTGACCACCAGAGAGAAAGTATATAGRGCGCACACATTATTTCATAGCGAGCTTCCGAGACTAAACTCAGGAAACCCTGATGGCTCCAAACGCACTAAAAGACATGCATGATACGATATATAGTTACACAACGACACGAAAAGAGCTCTTCAGTGGCTTTCACATGCCATCGGGTGCAGAAAACACCCATTCTGCACCCGATGTCTGCAAGCGACATTCTAGCCCAAATTTTATTTGTGACATTTGAGTGCTTGATTGTTGATGTCACTTTGTTTATTAAAAAATAAAAATGTATTTAAAAGATACACACTGCAAAAAAAAGGCATCTTAGCAAATGAAAAAAAAACTTGAAGAGAGTCAAATTCATTTATATTTTCTTAATATTAAAATGCCAATAAACCAAATATATGATTATTAAATATATTTCTTAACAACTTTAATTTATGTTAAAATACCAATTGTCTTGTTCTTTTCTTTTGCCAAATAAATTCACAAATTTTAACCTTAAACTTCTACAGAGAAGCAAAAGGATCTGCCAAGAGAATAAAAATATAAAGTTAAAAATGKGTTTCATAATCTTATATTTCGGTCTACTATAAACTTATAATAATAATAAATAAATAAAATATAGATTCATCTACATTCACGATTTTATTTTGCAGTCATTTTTATGCAGTTCATGTGAACCTGTAGTGCATTTTGAATATAATATTAAACCTAAAACGATGCATCTTTATGCAGAAACAAAAAAAAAAATTGAGGTCTTTTCAGTTAACATTTTTTTCTTATTTAAACTTAGTTCATTCTGAGAATCAGATCAAACCAAAACATGAGCTGAACCTATTTATGGCTGGAGCATATCGTTACCCTCTCCTCACGGCTACTACTAATATGCTTCAATGTTTTTTTTTTTTTTTTTGCCAGTGTCATGCATTATACATACAGTCAATTTTACAATATCAAGCTAATAATAATAATAATAATAATAACAATAATAATAATATTAACAACAACAACAACAATAACAATAATAAAAATACACTAAACTTTAATAACGTCCTAATCAAAGTCTACTCATTGGAAACTAAAAAAAAAACCTCACTCACTCACTCTGTATGCTTCGAACTTAGCTCTCGTCTGAACACATCGCAAGGAGCTGCTTTGAAAAACGATCACGTAGGCATCCGGTCAAAGAGAACCACGTGTTTAGTGGTTTCCATTTTTCTATCTAAAAAAAGTTCATTTCACAGACTATTCACTGTTTTCAAGACAGAGCTCTCAAATCCAATTTCCATCAGGGTTATGCTCCAAGTACTGGAAGCTTCCACGCTGCCTTCGCAGACAGCATCAGTCTGACAACTCCCATTATTTCTCTGTGTTTATTACCAAGCTGATCACATCTAGTCCTCATTGTTTTTCTTTGTGAACTTTTTTTCTGTTAGATGTTATTTGAAGGAAAGTGGGCCAAAAAAAGTGCTGTTTTATGATTTAGAAGAAATCAGGTTATAGGATAGTATAGGCGACAGAGCATCCCAAGACAAACATTTCAACACTGTTTACATTTTTTTGTTCTGAAGAAAAACAAAGCAAACAAACAAACAAAAAAAAAACGGATTAAACGTCGCTGGTTTCTGGCATTTGAATACNGTATTTCGACAAACGGTTCCTCTGTGATACGGCACACAGAGTGACGGCAGACCACCTCTGAAAATTACATATTGATATTTGCACTCGGGCAGCCACTGAACAATGCGTGAAACTTAGTGAATCATAATACACAACCTGCACGCTGCTTAACCTTCACGCGCGGCGATGACATTACCACTGATAGTCTAGCAAATGAAAGGTCTAATATTCACAGTAGGAAGCGCGCTATAGTGTGCCGTGCAGACGGCTGCTCATCAAGGAGAGAAACAAACCTGTTTGCAGAATCTTAAAAAGCCAATAGAGTAACTCATTCCAGCTAGAAAGCAGGTGCCGTACATGCAGCTTGACCTGTGAGAAACAAAAATGAGACACAGATAAGACACAGTAAGGGACGTACACCGATCAGCCATAGCATTACAATGCAAAACATTATGTGCAGTATTGTGAAGGTTCCGCTTTGTGACCTSAGKGTGGCTCTGGCCCCTTTTGGTATATGGGGGCAGTGGTGGCTCAAWCAGTTAAGGTTCTGGGTTACTGATCCCAGTTGCCAATKTTGAGCGCTTGAGAAAGGCTYTTAACCCGATCTGCTCTAGTGGTGCTGTATCCTGGCTGACCCTGCACTCTGACACTAACTGACAACCCCTCCAAAAAACATTGCTATGCTGTAAGGATCACGTGTCAAATAACTGAATCTTAAAAAATTTGAACAAAAAAAAAAACCCTAACTTGGTGGCGATGATTCAATGGCTATTTCTTTATATTCTTCTTCTGTGCTTCGTCTATACCGCGTCATTACTATGAAACTAATTTAACGGCATTAAAAAATGTGTTCGAGTACGACATCTGTATCTGCAGCCAGACCTTGTTAGTCTTAAGTAACTAAAAGCAAAAGCAACAATGAAGAAAAAATTCCCATTCCTTTATGAGGACAGATGGCAATACGTTATTAAAAATCAAGTTTACATACTTTCCCGCTTTATACATGTAGTCATCAGAACTGACGACATTCAAACCAAATATATATATATTAAAAAAACAGCCAACACGTTACTATGCTAAATATAAAACGGGAAAAACAAAAAACAAAACACAAGTACAAATAAGCTGAGATGTTGGTTTGGGACATTTAGCACATCCCTTAACTGTAAATGAGCACGGATGTAGGCAATTTCCTTCCAAACAAAATGCTAATTAGTCCCCCGTCTGTGTATAACTGTAGTGATTCTGATTAGAGCAGAATAAATCCAGCTGTTCCTTTAGCACTCCTTTGCTGGGTATTGCTTCTTAAAGTAAAGAGGGCTACAGGGAGCTTTTAAAAGCCCTCAGTGTAATATTATTAGAAAGGCACAAAACAGGAGGGGGAARAAGAAGGAGGGAGGAAAAAAAAAAATCTAGCATTAAAAGCCTTAAACCAGCTTTCCCTAGAAATCTACCACCCTCCAGAGTTAGCTTTTTAATCAGCGTCTTTCACCTGGATATTACAGCCAGGTGTTTTCGATTAGACGGGTTAATTTCACCGGCTGCACAGAGATTACGCGAGCTATGATACGACTATGAGCAGTGTGTGAAACAAGAAGCCAGTCAACTTCTGAGATCCAGTTTGAAGTGTATTAAGTGATGCTAAAGAGACTGTTGAGAGAAGGATAGAAGATAAAATGGTGAGCTTACTCAAATAGTRATGGAAAAAGAGGATCGCTACTTGGAGATTCGAAATGCAGTCTGATATTGCATACTTTCTCTAAACAGAATGCCAAGCAGACTTTAATCTAAAACGCACAGTGAATGGTAGTGCTGCACAATTAATCGCAATTTGGACTTGTGAAATAATTTATTTGCAAAAGACTGCAGTTTGTAGTATTTTTGTAATATAAACAGAGTCGGGAACGTATGTAGAATCGGTTAGTTCTTTCTCTATACCATTGATCGCAGGAGGCCGAGAGCACAAGCAGTGCACACACACTCACTCACACACTACAGGGAACGCCAATTAGCCTAAGACGACAGCGYTAACCACTACAGTACGTCAACCTGAATGTAGAGTTTGTATCGATTATTTGTTATTTCCGTTATTTGCTGTTAAGATTGCTAAAAACATTTAACACTTACACATTACAGTTTAAATCGCAATCATGATATACAGTACTATCTTGGCATACGGATTTAAGTCCCTTCCAAAGGCGAGGTCTTCCACTTAAGGTAGAAATGTAAATGCAGATAATCCATTCTAGACAAACAAAAATATTACCAATTTCCAAAAAAAAAAAAAAAAAATTCATATTTTTGCATATAAAAACAAATCAAGACATTTAAAAACATAAAATATGAAATAAATAAATGCTTCTTGGCACCGGTTGCTTTAAAAACCAAACTGAAAGTTGCTCGGTTTTCTTCTTGCAAACATCTTTGCTAATATTTTATGTGCAACCGGAAGAACCTGGTTGCTAATTTGCTGAAAAGTTCCAAAKTTCTTGCAAATCATTTTTTCTTAAGGGGGAAAAAAAATAGTTGTATCTTAGACATTTTTTAGACAAACAGATTTACGTTTGGGTTTTTTTTTTTTTCCCCTCACTAGAGAAATTGTAGAGGAAACTTCCAGGACATTCAAACCAGACAGATTCCTAAGGAATAAATGGCCAGAAGCCCACTTCAAACCCAGTGTTAAAACAGAAAGAGGACATGAAAAAGAACAGGTGTAGCAGACAGCTCAGGTCTGACTTAACACCGGAGGTGTCGCCTGAAGTGCACCAGCGACCCGAGGCCCTTCTCAGTCTCACTCCATTTGATTCACTATCTAATTGTGAAAGAAAGGAGACATTTTGAAGATTAGTGGTGAAACGGACCGCAGTTGATTAGGGTTGCCAAATCACACAGACGGAATCCCTCCTGAGGACGGCTTTACACTCGACCATGCAGATTAAATAGTCCAATTTGTGACCAAAACGTGAATACAATCCAAACCGTAGGTTTTGTGATCAGTAACGAAGATGCATATCTACACAATGAGTCAGAATTAACTGCAAGCCAAGATCAAACCTAGTTTAAATGAATGTGAATTATATGTTCACAGGCCGTAGCATTTATTGTATTTGCAACACYGAAGCTACATTCCTCACAAGTGAAGTAATCAGAAATACAGTTACCAATGCCCCGCCCCCCAAAACAACAACAACAACAAAAAAAAAACATTTCAATAAATTATGACTTACGGAATGGGTTTTCCTCGTATTTCGGCCATGATGGCACTCTCTCCTCCTAGATACTCGAAGGACAGGCTCAAGAAGTTATAGATTACAAAAGCTGAGAACAAAAAAGTTACATAATCAAAGGTTGTCCATGATAATCCACCGTGATCTATCGCTCTTATTTAAATAAAGTCTAAACATTAGGAGGCTTAACTTTTCACTCTCTCTGTCAGAATATCAAGTTAGTCTTGAAACAAACTAAAAATAAATAAAAAGCACTACATATAAAATAAAAAAGTAAAAAAAAAAACTGCAAATAAATGTAGAGAGCAAGTTATTTGCATGAAACCTTTCCACTTTGCTCTACATAAAAGCACTATGCACAATGTGAATATTTTATGCAGAACAAAGAAGAAGAATAAAAAAAAGGCTTAAAAGCTGAAATCCTTTAAATCCTTTAAATCCTGGTTTATAAAAAAAAAAAAAGAAAAGAAAACAACACCACCACCACCACCACTAAAATAAATAATATTTACGGGCACATTTACAACTTGGGAAAACATTTGCTCTCAGATTTGCTGTATAACGAAACAGTGGAAGGTAAAAAAAAAAAAAAAAAAAAAACAATGACGAAAGCATTGCATTGTAGTTTGTGGTATGAAGAAAGATGACAGGAACAAGTTCGGCCAGTCGGATGCTTGCAACCTATTATAGCTCATYGCAGGTGTCTTAGGTGTTTCCACCTACAAAAGGTCTGTCTATAACCTTAGACAAAGACGTTGGGTGTTCGAGTCAAACCGGGACTTTTGACTGTGCTGAAAAGAACACAGTTATGAGAATAGAAACTCTATTATTTCTAATCTATAATCCCCCCGATACACTATTGCACTTATCCCAGTGTTTCACTAGTGCCCAGATACTATCAAGTTACAAAATTTCTTTCAGTATGACGGAGCCATGATCAGACTGTCTGATTCACATCTGAAATTCCGGCCTCCCAGGAACTCCTTTAATGGCTTGAAGATGGCTTGGAGCGAGGTCAGGACTGTAGGTGGAATGTGGCAGTAACTCCCAGCCAAGTTCCTTTAATGTGTAAGTGGTGTGGGTGAATGATTGTGTGTACAGTTCAGACAAAAAGCCTCTTCCTGTTGTTGGCGACATCCAGTTACCATCCATTTCAAAGATCAGAAGTTCCACTCGCTAAAAGTTCACGGCAACGACGACAGTAGGCTCCGTGCCACCTCGTCCCGGGATCGTCTTTCACGGACGTACGGCATTCTTTAAAACCATTCAAAAGTTTTATCGCGGCTAAGAGGCTCATTATCGTTCTGTGCTTGAAGTCGTCTGTAAACGTTAATCGGTTTTATTCCATCATTCACTAGGAATCTCATCACAAGTCCCGATTTCACTTGAACACACCTAAGAATAATAAAAAGAAATTAATTAATTAAAAAACAGGTGCCTACCTTCATAGCAGTCGCGGACGGAGTCGAAGTAGACGTAGTACTGGTCGTTGCTAATGAATAAGAGGCTGAGCCAAGAGTCAAAGGCGTAAATGGGCACGATGAAGAGTATACGGATGATGTAACGCTGCTCGTTTGGCACTGTGTATGACCTGAGGTGCATGAAGATCTAACACACACACACACACACACACACAAACACACAAACACACAAACAATTTATTCATGAGCTTCACTGAACAAGAACTTATTGTAAAAAAAAAAAAAAGGACTTCTCCTTATCTCCTTAACCTACACTCCATAAAAAAATAAATATAATCCAAGTAGTTTTAAAAAGACATGACAGAAATGGAATAAAACAGGCAATGAATAGAAAAAGATTTCTCTCAGACTTTTTTTTTTTTCCACCTTAGGCAAAATATGGATCCTGARGGAGGGATGATAAAACTCTGTGATTTAAAGGGAATGGGAATTATTAAATATGGAACTTAGCAATCAATAGAAAGAAAGTAGGGATAAAAGAAATAATACAAAAAGCTATATATACACATATATACTGCGCTTTGCAAAAGTATTCACACACCTTAAACATCTGCACATTTTGTCACATTACAAGCACAAAAGTAAAAGTATTTTATTGGGATATTTCTGTAGCAACACAAATTGGCACATGATTGTGAAGTGAAAAAAAAAAAGATAAAATGGTTTCAATATTATTATTATTATTATTATTATTATTTATTTTTACCAAAAAAAAAATATCCCAGAAAAGTGTACCCTGTTTTAAACTTCTCCAGAACTTTTATCCCTGATAGTCTGGTGTGTTCCTTGGACAAACCTCAGAGGGATTCACAGAACAGCTGTATTTATCCTAAAATTTAATTTACACACACGTGGACTCCATTTACTAATTAGGAGACTTCTGAAGGCGAATAGTTCCACGGGATTTTATAGTTAGTATAACTATAGAGTAAAAGGGGACGGAATACAAATTCACGCCACAGTTTTCAGATTTTTTTTTTTTTTTTTGTGAAAACATTTTGACAACCATTTATCATTTTCCTTCCACTTCACAATTATGTGCCACATAAAATCCCAATAAAATACATTTACGTTTGTGGTTGTAACATGTCAAAATGTGGAAAAGTTCCAGGGATGTGAATACTTTTGCAAGGCACTGTAATATATATATATATTTTTTGTTCCAGAAAAACATCCTTACAGGTACCAGGGCAGTAACGTTATCTTTAACCTGCTGTTTTATCATCACACCATGGATGGACACTGCAGTTAATGATTACACCTGTAGGACACCTAGGTGTGTGTGTGTGTGAGAAATTATCTTGTAAATCATACTGGCCTTGGTAAATATAATTCTAAAAATATAAAAGCAAACATTCGCTGAGATTTCAGGGCAATTTTTGTCATTTGGAAAATCTTAAAAGTGAGAGATTGTGTATAAGTCACACTTCCAGCTCAGCGTCGTGTCTCCACACACACACACACACACACACACACACACACACACACACACACACACTGACTCATATGAAAGATTTTCTTCTCGGGCTCGGCTATTACGTGGGTGGAGGACTAATGCACGGAGGTGCTCCAGAGAACCTGGGAGACTCGGGATCGAGATTGATCTGGTCCATTTCTCCTCGAGTGCAGGAAGAGAAATAAGCTCCACAAGTCACAGGTGAAAGTAAAAGAGGGAGATTATTCCCTCCACTAACAACCGGAGATTAGTCCCTCTTCTTAATTATTAATCTTATTACTTGCAGTTAGACAGTTTGATTTATTTATTTGCGATCGAATGAGTTTTTCCAAGCACAAGCAGAACAACGTGATTTTATTGTCTTTTACAATTTTGTCCAAGGACACCTGGTCATAGACGGAACATAATGAGAATAAAGCACCGTGTTTACGATGAGGGCGTAGTTTATTCTGGCTTAACAGTGGACCCGTGTTGTGTATCGAGCTCTGTGATTAAACTGTTTATGCAGTTTATTCGAGCTTTTGTAGGTTTGTTCAATCCGTGGAATCGATTCACACTTTTAAGGTGAACTTCTGAAAGGTAAAGTCGTTTAAAATGTACCCGAGCTTTTGCAGAAAATACAAATCACTGACTTTATTTTTTTTTTTTTGTGTGTTTGCAAAAACATTTTTTATATTATTGCTAGAGTTTCTTAGGAGTTTTGGTGTGGGGATAATCGCTTTGTACAAGACATGACCTATAAACAATTAAAAACACAAGCTACACAATATTTTCAATGTTTATTAGAAACTTTTTAAAAAAGTTTTAAAGTAAAAAATTCTAGATATACAGTTTCTGGCCCAAGTCTTGAGCCAGCCCTCATTTCTTCATATTAAATTAAAATGAAACGATCTAAATTAACTTATCGAAATGGGATCAATTGTTTTACTTTAATTGTTTTCAAATGCCTACAAATACAATTAAAAAAATACATTGTTTATGCAACAACCTCGTCAGCGACCTCGCTTCCCCTCTCGTCTGTTCCGACCAATCAGCATCAGCAGTATACTAATCACCTTCCTGATCATCGATGTCATTTACACTTGCCTTAAGCTAGTTAGTGGTGCTTGCGAAGCGAAGCACTACTATTATAATTTCACAGGCTTATTATTATTCCCTTTTTTTTTCTTCTTCCGTACAAAAGTTTGGCGCGTAACCATTTGTCGTAGACCCATGAATGAGGCATCAAAACATGCGGCTTGGTCGGGAATGGGGTGCTATGACTTTTCTAAGGGGTCGGCGGTTAATTGCCCCCCCAATTAACCGCTCCACATTGAGATCAAATTTGACGGATTGAAGTGTAGAGTGAGAGTGTGCTAGAAATCTCAAATTCACCACTTTTGTAGAGGGTCGCAAGCTGTGTCAGAAGATACCCCTCACGAGGGTATAAGTTTTTGCCCCCGGGGCAGAAAAGGTGCCCAAATTTGCCCCATTGAAATATAATGCAGACTTTGGCACATATCTACTAGAGTATAGTTTGTCGTAGATCCATGAAAGAGGTGTCAAATCGTGCGGCTCATTCGGGATTGGGGTCCTCAGATGTTAAAATCCCATAAACTTAACATTGATACCAACTTTGACAGATTCTAATRCAGAGTGAGAATTTCATAGAAATCTTACATTTACCACATTTGTAGAGGCATGCAATCTGTGTTGGAACATACCCAGCAAGAGGGGATAGGTTTTACCCGCTGGGGTAAAACAGGTGCCCAAATTTGCCCCTTTGACTTATAATGAGGAATTTGGTGGATGACTCGTCACTTTCCGTTCTTTGTAGACTCATGAAACAGGTGGCAAATTGTCTGGTTCATTCGGGAATTTATTTTATCTGGGTTTATTCGGGGAATGGGGGCTTCACATGACTTTTCTAATGGGCGAGTGGTAAACTGCCCCAGAAGGGGGCAATTAACATGCAATGGTAAATTCCATAGGAACTTTGAAACTGAATTTAACTGTGGATCCCAGTGTCATAGAGACATGGGGGTGGGCTCATTTTACTCGGGCAATCAATCAGTCTTTCACATTCATCATTATGCTCATAAGCCACGCCCCCTAGCAAAATCATTAGCATGCAGTTAGTATGTTGCTAACACGAATAGCATGTTGCTAACAAAATTGGCATTTCGCTAATTTTATTAGCATGTTGCCAGCATGATGCTAACAATATTAGCATCTCGCTAGCATTATGCTAACTATTTTAGCATGTCGCTAATAACATGATTAGAATGTCGCGAACATGAGGCTAGAGTGCCTAGCATGTTGCCATCAAGTCGTTTAGCTCATTAGCATGTTGCTAGCATTATGCGAACAATGTTAGCATGTTGCTAGCAATATCAGTAGAATGTGGATTTCATGATGCTAGAGTGCTTAGCATGTTGCTAGCATGGTGTTTAGCTCATTAGCATGTAGCTGGCATTATGCTAATATTATTAGCATGTTGCTAGCTACATCATTACACTTCTGCCAACATGATGCTGAAGTGCTCAGCAAGTTGCTAACATGACTCCAAAGTTTTTGCCACGGCAAGCACCACTCACTTTTTCTTCAGGAAATGTACCTAGTTTTTTTATGCTTGAATGATTCATACATCACGGTGTGGCTTAACAAATAAATCAATCAAACAAACAAACAACACATTCCTCTGAAACTGCTCAGGTACAGGAACTGAACTGAAAAAGGACAAAAAAAAGTCCTTCAAAGAAGGGTGTAGAACTTTTTCTTGTATTTGTATTTAATGTAGTCTTGAGGACATCGGTCTCTTTGGAAGCCAGATGTGAATAAATGAGGGGTGGCTCAAGACCTTTGCGCAGTATTGTAGATTGAAAATTGTTTGTCCCTTATGAGCAAGGTGTAGGCGAGAGTGGCAAGGAAAAACTCCCTGAGGCAACATGAGAGGAACCAGATTGAAAAGGGAAACCACCCTTATTTACTGTAGGTGACACTGGATAGCACAAGCATAAATAAATCTTTTCAATAACTGTGTTTTCAATAAATGAGGTTAGAAGTGCGGTTATATAACAGGAAATGCGTTTCAGTTAAAATAAAGTTCACTTTATTGAGGTGACCAACTATTCACTGATGGAGATCTTGCTATAAACCTTGCAGAAGATGATGGAACAGCCATCTGTGGCCAGGGCCCGAGAAAGCAAAACTGATTGGCCAGTGCCGCTCTGATTGGAATGATAGAATAACGAGTTTGCTCCTCCCACATTGAAAGCACAATCACAGGGGTTTATCAGCTCATGTGTGTAGAATACTGCAGTATTATGTTTTATAATTCACTCATCGTTTATACCGCTTTATCCTGTATTCAGGGTCGTAGGGGACATGGAGTTTATTCTAGAAGACCAAGGGGACGAGGCGGGATACACCCTGGACAGGGTGCCAAACAATCGCAGGGCACACACGCACTATGGGCAATTTGGGGACGCCAATTAGCCAAATCTGCAGGTGGGAGGAAACCAGAGTATCCGGACGAAACCCACCAAGCACAGGGAGAACATACAAACTCCATGACAACTCCATGACGGGAAATCGAGTCTGGTCGGGAATCAAACCCGGACTCTGAAGGGGCAAGGCGAAAGTGCTGTTTTAATTTATTGTATTATGAAAATTGTTTTAATTTAAAATCTAGTATCTGTTTGGTGCGATTAGCTAATGGGTAGAAAATTTAATGAATTAAGAGTTACATTTTTAATCGTTAACACAAAGTGATTAGCATGAATTAGCCTGATATCCAATCAAAAAAGGAAATAGTGTATCAAAAAATAATCATGTTTTTGTGCAAACATTCATGCAAAACTCTGTCGGAGTTCAACACTCGGCTACTCGTACATGTGAATCAGCACAAGATCAGTTGAGGAAAGCCTCACTTAGCCGAATGTCATTATTGTATATATAAATTTTTTTGTTGGTACAGTAATATATACTGACAGATCATTATTAAACCTTACAGTCAGACCTTGCAGGGTTTCCAACTTTATTCATGTTCATGCCAGTACCCAGCCTCCTGACAACTTGCATTAAGCTTTGCTTTCCCCCCCAAGCGGATCACAATTTCCAGTGTCAGCGAATTTCTTCCAGTTTTCATTAATGAAATGAATGGATTGGCTGCTGCTTAGACAAAGCAACATGGCTGCCAAATCTCCCACAGTACCTTTCAAGCACATAATTCCAAGCACGCTGGGTGTACGGCGCTAAAAAAATCCATATGTGACGTCGGAATGCCCGGGAAAGAAAGAAGAAGAAGAAAAAAAAAAGAAGATGTTTTTAGAAAAAACGCCCGTATCAGCGGTTTTCACTTGAATAGTGCATCTGTGATGACTGATATACTGKCCATCCCGTTCTGAGCATTTCATTCCCACTTCTGTTAAGGGATTGAAGACAGGATTTTTATCTCACTCCACACACCTCTTCAGCATTCAGGAACAGGTAAAGAGCAGGAAAAAAAAAAAAAAATCATATTTGGTTAAATGTTTGGGCACGGGCATACGGAACCGAGCGCGTATGACCTCGTAGGTCAGCCGAGTCAGGTTAAAAACACACTGTGTGACTGAGGGTTGTTTGAGCTAGTGGTTTGAAGACGTGCATGTAGGGTGTTTTTACAATGATTTCTTTTTTTTTTGGTGACAAAATCAACACAGGAGATACTGCATTACTGAAGAGCCATGAAAAGAACGCCGTTGTGCCGAATCAATAGCACAAGAACAAAGCAATCTCAACATTGTTAGATTGCTACACTCTTCTCCATGAAGGAGAAGAAGAAGTGACAACATCAGTGTTGCTAAAAAGTCTGCTTTAATCTCTTCAGGATTTACATACATTTTGCTTGCAAACCCTTTCCAACTCTCCTGTAAAGGCTGTTTTCTGCTGCGTCTCAGATGAGCTGGCACCGGATAAATTGCTTGGCTGCCGGTCTAGATGGCGAAATGAAACGGCACACGGACTGAAGATAATATATTTTTTTGGGGGGGAAAGGAGGAGCATTTCACGGAGATCCATTTTCCGGCTTAACACTAACATGTCATTGTATGAGCTGCCTGAAATCCTCCTGCTTCTCAAAGGCATTATACTTTTTGGAGGGAGGACAAAAGACTTCGGAGGCAATCAAACACGTCCTCCAGGTGCCCTCCAGGCACCGCACAAAAAAGAAATTCATTCTCTGACCTCTTCTTCTCATCACCRCTGTTCGCGGAGTCCCGATTACAGGATACATCGCTTAAAAGCCGAGTTGATATTACATTTTCATGGGTCATGTAGTGAGCAAGAGCAGTGGCACGTGGGTTGTGTCAGCAAAACTATGGAAATGACTTTGGAGGCATCGCTATAACCTTGCGCTCACCCCTACTAATATTAAAG
Organism: Clarias batrachus; assembly: GCA_003987875.1. NCBI lineage: Eukaryota > Metazoa > Chordata > Actinopteri > Siluriformes > Clariidae > Clarias > Clarias batrachus. Next base: position 218,687 of record QMIH01000670.1, on the reverse strand, counting down.
CACACGCTGGAAAGTCTCTCATTACTGTTTTATTATAGTGCAACAGTCGACTATCTACTGATATCATATCAGTTACGTTCTGCATAATGTGCATAATGTTTGTCCACAATTGTAATACCGYGCTATAAAGCGCTTATACAGGAGGAAATGTGCACATGAAAGATACAGCAAATACATGCTGTTTAATCTAAGGTGTGATCATTGTCAGATCATAATTTATCAAATTTCATTGAGCAAATCTTCTAAATTTATATGTATGTAAATATATAGTAAATACAAACAATAATAATWATTATAATTTGTATTATTATAATTATTTGTATGTAACTTTTTAAATGTAAAAAATTCTTTTTGTCAGTTACCTTCTTAACAGCAATGATTTTAATAATAATAATATTATTATCATTAAAATATGGTTTAACGGGTAGGCTTTATGTTACCATGACWCAAACAGAACCTATTATGCAAAATAACCGTTTTTTTTTTACTCATTTGTAGACATTCAGATGAGTCTGTAGTGTGGGTGAACAAACAAAAGTGTTTAAAACAGACCAATTAGATTTTCCATCCTATTGTGACCTCATATAAGCTCCCCGCCTTGTTGCTCAGCTTTGCTGCTCCCTTAAGGGGTGTGGCTCGGCAGTACATAAATTACCAGGAACAATGAAATGGCATGTTTGTAAGAAGCGTGAAGAAGCGAGATGTCATCTGTGCCATTAAACATACATTATCTGAGGGACATTTCAGCTGGAGCATTAACAGATGCACTTTAGCAGAGTTCTGAGACCCTCGTCCCCTTTTTCAAGAAATAGTTAAATATATGTGACTTTTAATTACAATTCACACTGATGGGGGTTTAAATAAATCTTCTAACATGTGTACAACTAGGGATGTTTACTATTATTATTAATCAAATAATTGCTGTTAAGAACTGACAAAAAATTAATAAGTGACCATGTTTATTTTGCATAATATTTCTCCATAACTTTATCAACCCCACAAGAATAGTGTACAACATATACTTTCTGATTAAGGACAGAGAAACCAGAGCAATAATTTCAGCAACATTTGCAGTAAATCTTTTTAAATTAAATACTTTTTGCTTGACATTTTTGGACTACACTAATTGGATTCCTATGTTGGGATTGTTCTGCTAGAACTGTTTAAATAAAATGTGCAGTTTGTTATCAATAATTATTAATAATTACTCAATGGTAGATTGAGTGGTAAAAAAAAAACTACYGAGGGTCACTGAGAGTGCGATGCTGCCTATATACCGACCGGTATTTGATTTGACTGTTTCAATTTCTTTTAATCTATTTTAAAGATAAAACAAAAAAACATTAATTTACAATAATAAAAAGTATTAGTTATGTGCTAGATCATTAAATATAATATTATTATATACATACATCATTAATTAATCCAATAAAAAAAAAAATCTAGTAACAGTAGTAAAGTAAATTGGATCCTTTAATCTTTCTACTACTGTACATGTATACTTTACAGTACAACATTACTGCTTGATTGATTTGAACACATTGCTTTTAGTGTTTGATTAACAGCCAATAGCAACTCTCCGTTTTAAGGACAGCGATCTGGTGCCAGGCTCCRCCCCTGGTTCCTGTATGCACAGCACCTTCTCTGTCTGCTGCTAGGCAAATMCTTTGTGATGATGCAATCAAAATGCAAATTCGCATGTGACATCGTTTAGTGACATCATGCAACTTTTCCAGCAGGATTTAGCTACTTTCCTTTGACAATATTTGACACCAAATATTGTTGAAAGCACGTAGTTGTTTCTGTTTGGTTCAACACCACAGCCTTCAGCTAGGAGACTSAAACCTGTTCCGTCAGGACACAAAGCAAGCTGCATGATCACACCAKGGTGTTAGAGTGGAAGAACTCCTCAGGGTGTCCTCCTCCCCCTCAGAACCCTGACCTCAACCCCACTCAAAACCTTTGGAATGAACTGGAACTTGAGACTCCTGACCTCATTAATGCRTTTCTAGCTAAATGAAGACAAATAGAAATACAGCCATGCTCCAGAAGAACATGGAAAGCATTCTCAGAAGAATGGAGGAGATTATAACTGAAACTCTAACATGAGATCTTCAACAAAACACATAAGTGTAAAGGTATTACAACAACTGTTTGGTAAGAAAGCTAGAAGGATTGTACAGTATTTATCTCTTCAATTCATTGTTGGTCAGCTGTGAAAAAAAGACTCAGACAGTTCAGACGGGWGTGCTCGAATTTCACTAGGCGAGCGATGTGAATGGTCAATTGCCTCAAGGCAGAAGAAGAAAACGCATCCGCCACCTGGTCTATTTGTTTATTTCCCCGTCCTCACTTTCAGCTAAGGCCTGCTGTTCCTCTTTGCAGGTCACAAACCAGTAAAACACTTCATTAGACACCAATCAGTGTTTAAACACAAAGCGCAATATGACTCGAGGCAACTTACCTGGTGACACGTGATGAGCAGCGCAGAAAACACAAATGTCCCGGACAGGGCCTGTGCAGTAACTGTGTTCAGGAAGATTCCCCCCTCCACCGGAGTCCCGTTCGCTATGACTACCGTCACGTTGGACATGTTAGATATGTTGGACAGCAACAATGAAGAAGAAGAAGAAGAACGAGAAGCTAAATCGCTCATGTTGCTGCCTGAATCCATCATCAAAGTTCTGTTAGCAGTGCCCTTGAGCAGTTCATTCACCTGAGGGAAAACAGACACACAACAATTTCAAATGTAGACAAAGTATAAAGTAACAACACTATGTTTYGATTTCTGCTCATTAGCTACAAATGCCAGTGGTGCTAGGTCTGATTAAGGTCCGATTTACGGTCTGGAATCCCTGGTCTGAACTGGATTGGCTTTGGATGACTGAAGACATCCAGGATCAGGTAAAATCATCAAATCAGTTCTGCCCAGGCATTTTTATAACTAAAACTACGAGGGACGTTCAAGTTAAACCGGGACGTGTCATGAACGTTCTCGTGAATGAAGGCATTAATTCGACTGACATTTACAGAAGACTACAAAGCACAGAGACAAATATGTAAAACACTTTAATTGCGCAAACGTTTAAAGAATGCCGTACGTCCATGAATGACGATCCCGGCCGAGGTGGCTCGGAGCCCGCTGCAGTCGTTCCTGTGAACATTCAGCGAGTGGAACGCCGGATCCTTGAAAAGTGATCTCAACAACTTTCGGAAAAGACACATGATGAAAAAAACTTTCTACCTTGATGGTATCCAAGAACTAGTGAAACGCTGGATAAGTGCATTAGTGTGGCAGATGCAAATAAAGCTAGATTACACTCTCATAACTGTGTTCKGTTATTCCGCACAGTCAAAAGTCCAGGTTTGACTTGAAAACTTTGTGGATTAGTTTGTCAATTTAAATGAAACTTGTCAATATGGAAAAGTGCACACATGAACTTTATTGAGATTAAAGTGCATCGACTTTAGGTAAATTTTCTTCAGGCAAGCCATAGATTGGTCAGATGATCCATCTTACTCCTTTTATTATTATTATTATTTATTTATTTTTATTTTTTGTTAGTCTCTGGGACTAACTGGGGAAAAAAAAAAGTTTAAAATATTTTTCTCAACCATTCCCAAGTATTAAGCACCTGCATTTGCGTAAATAATAAAATTACCGCATATCTGTGATTCTCGGGCAGCGTCCCGAATCGYGAGACGGCACAAACTATAGTCGTAAATATTGCGCATGACCAGGACAAGCTCCATGAGTGGCACCTCATTGTAAGGACSAGTAGGACGTGAGACATTCAGCAGGTTCTCATTCATGGAAGGTCAATTGGCTCATTTGAACAAAAATAGAAGGGAAAATATTTAATCACTGGGCAGAAGGCATGATTCCTCACACACTCACGGCCAGTCTGGGTACAAAGTCTTTCATCAGTCTTTAGAAAGGTGTACRCTATTGTACATGGCTCATAAATCGATATAAAAAAACATGAGGGATCACATTGCCTCCCAGTCAGTAGGTGAGACGTGTGTGGTGACTATATTTGATGGTTCCCAGGCAGATCACAAGCTAGAACTTGTGCAGCACGACTCTCACTGACATGAAGATGCGTCTGTCATTGGGGTCCAGATTGAAAGTGTTAAGTCCATRGGATCATCACCGCGTTTCCAGTAAGCGATACTAGACTCCTCAGCAAGAGCGAAGGAGTCACCTCACATAGCGACTTGTGTAACTCGCAAGTGTGATGATATCTGACGAACATGACGGTGACATGGTGTTAAGCATTCTCAATGAACCTCACTTAATTTGAATTAACTGTGTAGCTTACTTTAGTTCTCCCCAGCAAAATCACCATGAGTCTTGAGTGGCATAACATGTGTGAGGAGGACAAGCATGTCCCAGAACGTCCCATAATCTAAACGCAGTGGGGGCATTAAAACAATTCATCTCACGGATCGACCAACATGAATGTGTGTTATGACATATTGGTGATATTACAATTTCTGTTGGTCCCATTGACTTATTAGCGGTTTCCGTTCAAGGCTACCGTCTCCTCAGTTACTGCTGTGCAGGTGTGAACGTGTTACTTCAGTTCTTTTGTACCCATGGTGTGAGCAAAAATAAATGCCCCACTTGTCGATACACATGAAAGCAGAGCAGCGTGCAGTGATTGTTTTT
>QMIH01000670.1:197300-213608 GCA_003987875.1 Clarias batrachus | reverse complement strand
GGTCTGAGAACGGTCTATGTTTGAGCGGCGTGTAAGAGGTTATTCACAAGCGCCGAGTGCCCGTCCCCAGGTCCCGGATGCAGCTCAGAGCGGGGAGAAGGCGTGGCGAAACGAGACGAATGTCAGCCGTGTGGAATTATTTCAAAGTAAATGAAGACGACAAAACAAAGGCGGACTGCAAATTGTGCTCAGCGAAATTATTAAAAATCAAGTTTTTATTAAGTACTTGGTATCGGCGAGTACTGAAATGCAAATACTCGTACTCGTTTTCCAAAAAAGTGGTATCGGTGCATCCCTAGCCAGGGATGGTTCAACAATGAAGAGTGCTTATTACAGTGAGACTTTTTTTTTGTGGTGTTAAAGCATCTCTCCTCTCCTGATCTTGCTTCATTGAACTTCCACCTGTTTGGTCCCCTGAAAGCGTGCATTCGTGGCGCACAGCGCAGCCTGAATCATTTTCAGTGCGGAAATATGAAAACTTGTTGACAGATGGACAAAGTGAATTGAACAGCAAGAAGATTATGATAAAATAAATAAATAAATAAAWAAAAAATATGCATTTGTCTTTTCTAAAAGTTAATTGAAATAAATTCTACAGCCAGAGTGCGAATGATTTTTGACTCACCCTTGTCGATATGTTGGCGCAAAAGATTTAATTGAGAAAGCGTGTCAAGAGTTATGAGAATTCGTTCATTTTTCCCCTTCAAATTTAATGCTAATCATAATCTTAATCCATCCTTCTTGCCATTAGCTACTGTACCTTGTAACTGCTGGAACAGATCCTGGCCACTCAAGAATATTGGCGAGCATACAAATAGTACAGCATACTAAAATAATGGCTTCTCTGTGGCAAAACTTTTTAAAAGGCCCACATATAAACAACATGGTGAGGCGTCCATAAACCTTTGGCCATAGGCATAGTGCGCAAAAATGCACATGAAATCGTATCTTTAGGCACTTTTGCCTCCTGTCACAGTAAATCATTTAATTCCATTTCTGTAATTTAATCTACATAATTTAATATGAAGAAATGAGGGCTGGCTCAAGACTTTTGCACAAAACTGTATAACTAGAATCTTATAACAGGTTTACTGAGCCTCGGTAGACGGTACAAAGTCTGTGTTGAAATTAATTATCTTGCCCCACCCCTGAAATCTGGGCAAGCAACTGGCTGACATTAAGCGACAAAGATAGTAAGATTGAGTAGATTCAACAGCACATTCCTAACACAAATTCTGCACGGACGACTCTCTCATTACAGACGACTTATTTAATCTCAATCAGCTGCGTAAAAATACAGCATATCTATTTAAATAAAATAGAGGTTTTTGTAGGTATGTTGGTCAAAACTAACTCTTTCAATGATACTGTGTATCTCAGAAAGTCWATCKGTCTGTCCAGCCAGATTGTGTCACAGCATCAGGCAAAACTAGATGAATGAAAGCAGTATTTGCCTGAAGTTAAAACACGCCATGAATTAAATAAAAATGTTAAGTATAAGGGAGGTTATGAGCAGTTATGTGACAGATTATAAACTCCAAGGTTTGACAGCGTACTGCGCATGTGTCAAACTGTGTGCGCGTCTTAAATCGGCCACTAGACATAATTTTGCAGTACAGGTACTTGGATATCTGCCTGAAGTTTAACCTGCACCAAATCAAAATGTTGAGTAAAAGAGATGTTATGAACAGTTATGTGCCAGATTTAATGATCCACTTTAAAATAAGGTACTAATGCGCTACTTGGTTAATGTAAACAAACACCTGGACCAATAGATATGAATTAGAATTAGTTCATATTTTCACCACTGAAATAATAACTCTGAAGTGCTACAAGTTATTTTTCAAGGCAAAACTTTATTTATCCACTTTATCCACTCTACTTTTTCCATTTCTCGTCTGTGATTCACTCTGCAATTACCGAACAGGGAGTGCATTTGCCTGACAACGAAAGACGTACAACTTGACGTAAACATAACAAGGCATAACTTGAATCTTACAAGAATGTATATCTTTGTATTAACAATTCTCATGAGTCAATTAATTACTTTCGGACAGGAGATGCATGCTGGATTGGATTTATTCAAATAAATGAAATCAACGGATTTTCTCTGGAAAGAGAAGCCTTGTGTCAGTGAATTAGAAACTATTCTCAGGGAATGGCTTTGAGATAACTGAGCAGGACAACTGGACTCAAACATGAAATAAACAAGCTGGACTAGCTGTTTAAACCAGTAGGTTAGTGGGTTAGCTAAGTAAAAAAAAAGCCTGGGTTGCTGTAGGACAGGAGGGTCTTTTCTTTAGTTATATGTTATTAGGGAAATTCAGATATTTGAATTTGAGCTCGGATAGGGATTATGTCTAAAGTATATTCTTAAAAAAAAAACATAAATGCAACTAGAAAACGAGTAAACAAGGCGGTGTAACTACAAATACAAACACTTACCTTCACAAGAAGACTGAGACCCGCCTGAAATAACTTCAGGAACTATATTCTTGAATGATTTCTCCTCTTCCTTAAAAACCAAATATCAGAAATTCTCACGGAATTAAACGCAGTACACACACTTTTGGGGAAGAAAGCTGCGGCGTTACAAGTGTTGCCATTGGCGGAAATGCCTTCTTTACCCACGCGCACTTCCTCGTTATAGTCGACAGGTGAGGCGACACGCGCGCACCCGCACACGCGTACACGCACGCGCCCGAGAGCACGAGCCTATAAACTGCCTAGAAGCACCAGCTGTTGCACGGACTCAAATGTTTCTCGTATTTTAAACTTCCCTAAAGTTTTTTTTTTTTTCTTTTTTTTGTCGCGAGCGCTGCCGAACACCCACTAGGTTACTGTACAGACCCGTCATACATAACGCGCACCTCCTCTCTAGGTCACGTGTCCTGCGCGTCACGTGACGCCGCAGAACAGACGCACCTGTCGGTTGAAAGCCCTTTCATTCTAATATTTGAATTGTGTCTAGTTCCTATCACAGCTGACGTCATGAATAGGGATGTTGAAATCATCCTCACACATGATTAATTAGACCATCACAACCCTGTGTACAGCATTAAAAGCAGCCCGTAAAGCTTAGAGCATTTTTGGTATTATTTATTGTTGTTTTTTTTGCCCTACGAATCCTGGGATAGGTTTCACAATCCTGTATACAGAATAAAGCGGTAGAAGGTAATGGGCAAGAGTGAGGGTCGGGTGTCCACATACTTTTGGTCATATCGTGTACTCTGGAATGGAGGTGTAGGTAATACCCCAAGTCTGTCACTGAAGTGGTTGGTTAAAATATTTAGGTCTRTAAAATACCTCGCTCCAAGTCATTCCACATGTTTGGGCCATTAAATGAGTTCCTGGGAGACCAGCGYTTCAGATCATGGCTCTGGCGTACTGAAAAAATTTTATGGTATCCAAGCACTAGTGAAACGCAGGGATAAGTGCACTAGTGTAGCAGGCAATTATATAGAGAAATAAAGGAGGTTTTTCTCTCATTACTGTGTTCTGATATTCTGCACTATCAAAATTCCTGGTTTGACCTGAACATCCCTTTTATAAAGTTTTGCTTCCAGTAGGAAATTCTGTCAGGGTCAGAAAAAAGATATGATAGAACTGGGTGTTAGGCCACTTTTTTATTGATTTCCCTGCACCTAATTCAACTAGTAATTTAATGCACACCCCATCCCGAGTTGAAGTGGGTGTGTTAGAGCAAGAAAAGCACTAAAACCTGTAATACAGGGATTACTCCAAGACCGGGCTGGGAACCTGTGATTTATCCTGCAGGGAACAAAAGAATGACTCAATAGAAAAAAAAAGCACCACCCGCTGAATCCATCAGGTTTAGCTCGGTTTCTACAGTAACTGAGCCATTTGTTAGTGACTTACATGAAGTAATTCACTTATAGTATATCCTCTTGATATATAAGAAACTTAAGACGAAACTCTTTCTTTATTAGGTAATAAAAAAGAAAGTTTATTCAAGTAACAATGAACCTATTAGATTTTACACAGATGTTGGAAATCTATACATACTCACTGTAAGAAAGTAATAAAACAAATTTACAACTTTTTGTCAGAACATCCCTCAGGAGCGTTCAGGGCAGGTTCTCTCTCCATCCTCACCACACTTGGCAACTTTTGATCATTTCTTTCAATGTTTTCAGATTGTCCGCGCTGCAGTCTTTAAGTGCGAGCCCCAAAAGTACGGGTCGATTTCCTGCTTCTTGGCAAACAAATGCTGCGACGTTTTTTGCATAGACGTGCGTAAGAGCCTGGGGGGAAAAAAGAAGTGGAAATCTGAATCACAAACCCCAAACAGAGCCACATCATACCGGGCCGCATCTCCTAACACAGGGGTCTCAAACTCATGGGGCTGCGGCCCTCCAGGAACTGAGTTTGAGACCCCTGTCCTAACAGATAAGACGTACAAGTACCTCGTCTTTTCCGAGCAGAACTTTCGTCGTCAGCGTGCTCGTGCTGATGTCGCTAGATCTCGAGTCAGGTGTCACAGACACCAGCGTCCCGATCTTCCCGTACTGCGTGAGCACGATGAAGATGTAGTTACTAAATTCCGTGCAAACGACTTGAGTCGAGATCCCGTTGATTGTTTTCTCGGTTTGTCGTGTTCTCACGAGAGCGGCCATGATGAATCTTGTCCTGAGAATATACAGACATAAATGTTAACAGACAGACGGCAGACGCAGTTTTTTTTACAGCTTTCACTCAGCATTATGAATATTTTAAACAATCCAATTCTAGTGCAACAAAAAGGAACGTAAAGTAGAGGAAACCTATTGGAGGCTGCACGTAAGGTAAAGTACGAGAGGCGTTCAAGTCAAACCTGGACTTTCGATTGCGCATAATAACAACAACAACAAAAAAACCTCACTTTATTATTTCTCTATATAATACCCTGCTACACTAATGCACTTATCCAAGCCTTTCACAAGTGCCTGGACACCATCAAGGGTGGAACATTTTCTCAGTACACTGGAAAGGTACATGGTCAGATGGCCTGCTTCATGCCTGAATGGCCCAAACATGTGGAAATGGCTTGGAGGAAGGTCACRAGACTGTAATGGGGAATGTGGCAATAACTCCCAGCCAAGTTCCTGTAAATGTGCAAGTGATGCCATTTTCAACGTGAGCAGAAAAAAAAAAAAGTGGTGTTGTGAATGATTGTGTGTACAGTTCCCACAGTCAGATGATAATTTTGTCGATTATGAAGAACCAGGAATTCGTGAGAACGACTGCAGTGGGCTCTGAGCCACATCGGCGTTGTTGACGATGTACAAACTGCTTTAAAACATTTGCATCATTCAAAATTTTTTATTGTGGCCAAGAGTCTCATCAATGAACTGTGCTTGATATYGATGGGTCTTACACCTTAATTCACAAGCAATTTGATTTGAACATAATGTTTTTTTTTCCAATCATCAGCAGCTGATAGAAGTGTTTATGCTACTGATTCAAATGTGGATTTAGGGTTAAATAACAAGAAAGAAAATTCATAGTTATACATATACTTTAGTTCGTAATGTACTTCTCACTCCTGCTTTGTTTGAACCTCAATGTTTAACTGCCAACTTTGTTGTCTTTTCTGAAAGCGTTTTTTTTTTTGTGGCCTTTGTTCCTGTCTCTCATCTTGTAGCCTGTTGGTTACTGTGTGTTTCTTTACTTTTATCCTAGTGAGATTTATTTTATGACTTAATCAACTTATGAAAGAAAATGTTCCTTTATACTTTATAGAGAAGGATAACATTACCAGACAAATTCTTTTGAAGTAAAACATTTAACAATTTGTCTCTTAATTTTCTCGAAGAAGAATGGAAAGAAAACTGATGAGGGTAATCCCAGTGGAAATAAAGTCATAGAGCATCTACTGTCAAGTAAGAAATTACCCCAGAACATTGTGTAATTGTAACAGGGTTATAGACAGCATGACAAACATCATTTGTAGAAAATACAACCCACTGGTAACTTGGACTTCTTCAGTGTCCGAGACTTAAAAGAAAACGATTACAGACATCTGACTGATTAAATACAAGCCAGTGACCATCTAAGAAAAAAAAWTTCTTTTTGGCACTGAAAATAAATGAAATAATTATAAGTAAAATTATGGGCAATTTTTTAACTTAGAATAATATTATAATGAGTGCTCATCATGTGACTGCTTACGTAAGGGTTTGTGTAATATTTGCATTTTTAAGAAAGAAAAAAAAAAAGTTTTAACACGCTTGAGAGGGATAAGTCATGTTATGGCAGTTATGGTGGTGGAGTGGTTAGCACTGACGCCTTGCACCGCCAGGGTCGAGGATATATTCCCACCTCATGTCTGTGTCCATTAGAGAGATGAGGGGGAAATAGAATCAGTTATGAATCGTTATTCTTTGATGTGGTGATTAAATTTTTTTTTTTTACATTTAGAGTGACCAGAATTGCCTGGTTTTATGTGAGCCAATCTCAAACTCATTCAGTACACCAGTCTAAAATCACGCGAGTCAAAAGCTGTAACTGTCAAGTTGCGTTTTGAGACTTTGGAGGGATCTGAGGTGGTAAAATGCCACCGTTTCTTTATAATCCTACAGATGGCACACTGAGCTATTGACACATTTTTATCCTGAGTGGTCGGAGYGAATTACTTGGYAAGTTTGTTTAGAAATAATAATTATGTTGTAAGATACGCACTGCTCAGTTAAATGCTAAAATCTTGTATTTAAAGTTAGTTTGTATTGTATTGTTTAAATGATGCGACTGGCTTTTAAGTGAGAAAACTAATGATTTAAGGAACGAGCTATGTTTAATTAATCGTTCAAATAAAGGTTTAAAATTGTAACAAAATTGTGGAAAATATAATATAGAATCAGGATATTTATCAAATTGTGATCACAATTTGAATGAAAGTGGCACCGTGATATCTTGATAATATCATATCATATCAGGAGGTGACCGATGATTTCAGTCCTTAACATGCATAGCAATATGTCATACTAATTTAAAGTCTGAAGTAAATAATAATTTTTTTTTTAATCATATTTTTATGATGACAGTTAACATTATTATTCCTGTGCAGTGATGTTCTGAGGTAAAATATGCAAATAAATATTATATAAATATTTAACTTATAATGATCTTTTTAATTATATTTTGACCATTAGTACTGTGATTCCTCGGATTTAATTAAGAATTTGTCCTGAGTTTTATCATGAGAAGTTAGCATTAGCCCTCTTACTCGTTTCCCTCCTGCGACACTCCCGCATCACTCAGCTCGCTAGCACTAGCTCTGCTAACCGAAAACCAGGAGGAACCGCAGGAACACCCCGGAATGTCCACTACCTCCCAGTTTAATCAGCGCTGCTCTAAACAGAAAAGACAAAATATACAGACACTGTTCTCTCTCTCCTTCCGCCATTTCAGCTTACCGTTTCCTTGCAGTCTTCTGAACACGTGACCCTAAAACAGACAGCTTATTGGTCCAGCTAACTTACACATATCCGAGCTAATAGTCATGCACCTCTTCGACTTCCTGGAAATATACTTACTAGATCGGCAATAGACGTCACTTGAGGCTCACAAACACGCCCCCTAAAGAGCCGCGCATGCGCACTTTTGTCCCCTCAAATACTGAAGTGAAGGGATTGGTATTTTCAGCTTGTGTTATATCTCAAAGAATCAAAATAAATGTATAATAATTTTAAATTAAATGATAATTAAAAACTAATTTATTTTTAAAACAGTAAAAACACACTTGTTAATATTAAAATTGACGGATAGGTAGATAGATATTTTGTTGAAAAATTACTGTAGATAAATAGTCCAATAACTAGGGATCAATTAACGTTTTTTATTATTTTAATTTAATTTGAGTGAGAAACAGAAGAGTTGAAAAGAAAGAGACACAACCATATTGTATTAAAAAAAATCAAAGTAGAGTTCACTTAGGATAGCAGTTTGAAAGACATTCCATGATTTTTACATGATTTGCATAAATTAAACTTGAACTATATTTCCGGTCTCATGTAAATGCTGGAAGTCAACATTGTAACAAAAATTTTACTTTTATACATCTGCTTTTAACTGATAGTATTTATGTGTCCTATTTCAAATATACGTGACAATATGATGGACAAAAATTGAGGTAAGAAAATATAAGAGTGGGTCAAAAATGATCCAATGATTCGGTTATCTTAAAACCTCTGTTGGACACACTGTCTTATCAGCACTTTCCGTTCAAATCCACAGTCTCCCCAGTTACTGCTGTGCAGGTGTGAACGTGTTACATCATTCTATTTTTTACTGCGGTGCTGGCAAAAATAAACGCCTCACTCGTGATTCGGATGAAAGAAGAGCAGCGTGCAGTGATTCGTGATTTGTGCGAGATGAGTAACAAAACAAGAGAAGAGCATAAACAAAAGCTCTGTGGAGCTCGAAGGAAAGTAAAAGAGAATCGTTACTGGTGATGAGACACGGATTCATCACGTCAAGCCTAAAAGAAAACAGCAGAGTATGAAACAGAAACATCCTTTGTATCCTAACCTACATGAGTACCTAGAGGAAACCCACCAAGCACGGGGAGAACAGGCAAACCCCATGCTCACAGAGAGGGGACTCGAACCCAGACCCTGGCAGTGCAAGGCAACGGTGCTAACCAACAGTGCTAACCACTACACCACCATGCCACCGGAAAGAATATCGATATACAAAAATATTCCTCGCCATGGTGGCACAAAGTCCAGAGTAGATTTATTTCAGGTAAAATCATCTGGGGTCTGGAGTACTGTATGTTATCTCATTTACACTACAGCAAATTCCCAACAATTACAATGATTGTATTTTTATTGAACATTATTTAATGGTTTGTGGTTACATCTGTCGTCTCTTGTCTTTATCTCTCACTCTCTCTTCAAAACCAAAGCTTCTTATTTGCTGTTGTTTGTTAAACAACATTTTAAAATCTGTTTATTAGGCTAGAGACAGAATATCAATCAAAAACACATGATACAAAGGTTATAAATTGAGTTGTTTTTCATTGAGTAAAATAATTTTTTGATCCCTGCCCACAGACTGTTATTGTGCTCATGTGGAACACAGATTAATTTAAGAAGGTGCTCCTAACAACAACTTGAAGACACCTGTCCACAGAATCTCTATTATCCATCCGCCTTAGCCTTAGGCAAGACCAAAGAGCTGTCAAAGAGCGTCAGGGATTGGCCTCAAAGATTGTAGACCTGCACAAGGTTGGAATGGGCTACAAGACCATCAGATAGAAGCTTGGTGAGAAGGAGACACCTGAAAGCAATACAAAATAACTATCAATCACTCTCGTCTGGAGCTCCATGTAGAAGATTTCACTTCATGGGGTAAGGATAATCATGCGAAAAGTGAGGAATCGGCCCATAACTATGTGAAAGGAGCTTGTAAATGATCTCAAGGTAGTTGGGATTACAGTCACCAAACAAACCATTGGTAACACAATCCTTCAGTTTCCTGAAGTTTGCCAACGAATGGAGAAGGATTGGAAGAAAGTGCTGTGGTCAGATGAGACCAAAATTCAGCTCACTAGCATCACCTCGACTCGATAAATGCTGACTGACCCTAAGAACACCATACCTACAGTCAAGCATGTTGGTGAAAGCATCATGCCTGGGGCTGTTTCTCTGCTGAAGGAACAGGCAGATTGTGCCGCATTAATGGGCCAATGGACGGGGTCATGTATTGTAAAATGTTGGATGAGACCCTCCTGAAGATGAGTAGTGGATGGGTCTTCCAGCGTGACAGTCACCCAAAACATACCACCAAGGCAACAAAGGTTCGGCTCAGAGAGAAGCGCATTAAGGTCATGGAGTGACCGAGCCAGTCTTCCGAAATTTAAAGCTATAAAATAACCTGAAAAATCATGGAGCGAGTTGAAACTTCGAGTTGCCAAGCGACAGGCAAGAAACGAAAAGGATTTGGAGAAGATCTTTGGATATTGGACCAAAAATGAGTCATGTGTAAACCTGGTAASCAACTACAGAAACGTCTTACATCTGTGTCATGTCATGTACTAAGTCATGTCTTGCTTGTGGATCAAATACTTATTTTCCTCATTGAAATGCARATCAATTTATAACCTTTGTATCATGTTCTTTTTCTCGATTTTTGGTTGATAATCTGTCTCTATCCTTTACAATATAGCTATGAAAAAAAAGTTTTATAAAAAAATATATATATTGCTCTTAATGGTGCATAAAATGAAAAGAATAACAAAGAGTCATTTAAAAAGACCACATAGTTTAATATTTATAGCATTTTCTATTCATCTTCATATTATCTCAGCTGCATATTTCATTTCTATTTTTATATTTACAATAACGTTCTATAAAAAAAAAAAAAAATCCTGCCAGCAYACAGTGTTTACACATGCAGTATTCTTAARCACAGCACCGCATATGTAAATAGAGTAAGCCAGCCGTTCTTTAAAAAACATAAAAATACTACCTAACAATAAATATAAAAATAGAAATGAAATAAGCAGCTGAGATATTGATTATTTAGTGCGTCTGCAATAGAAGTCCCTGTGTATGAGCTGTTGCTATAGAAACAATAACATATTAGAACGCGCGCATTAATATTAACCCATCATTCATTTTGCAGCAGGAACTCCTCTCCCAGCTGTGTGGAATGTCATACAAAAATAATGCACTCTTTGACCCTGCATGCTGTGGTATAAATAATATTATTCCATAATCCACTCAGTAAGACCATGTGTACTAWATATTCCCTACATAATAACCAGCTAAAGACTCACCCCGAAATCGGGCCGCTGGTAAATGTGGAATTTTATATGTACTTTATTTTATGCGGGGCGTTCAAGTCAAACTGGGACTTGTGTGAACACTTGAACTCGGCTGAGAGTTATTGCCACCATCTCTGTACAGTCCTGTCCATTTCCACATGTTTGGGTCATTAATGGAGTTCCTGGGAGGCCAGCTTGACACTTGTAAATTAGACAGGCTCCGGCGTACTGAAAGCTGAAAACTTTCTACCTTGATGGTATCCAAGCACTAGTGAAACGCTGGGATAAGTGTATTTGTATAGCAAGGGATTMTATAGAGAAATAAAGGGAGTCTATACTCAGTTTGACGTCCCTTGTAGAACAATGGTCTCCTTGAATGTTACTCATCACTTTTTTAAATGTAAKCTTGCATATTCTTTATTTTATATTATACAACATACAGTTATTTTTTTTAATCTGACATGCAGTCTAATCAGATTAATTTCAAATACCTAAAGGCAAAGCAATAAGCCAAACTCATCAAACAGCTTGTCTATAAAAACAATAATGCACCTGATGTTTAAGCTGCTTAATGAATTATAATATTTAATAGGTATGTTTTTTTTTWAAATTTAAATATAGTTTCTGTCTCAATGAAAGAAACAAGAAGCAATGCTTACACTGATTTTGTTTATTAAATTAGGTACAAGTGCAGTTGGAAATTTTAGGTCTGACCTTTTGTAAGGTTCATCCAAGCAAACACCACCCTCAGCTTAACGTTGGAAGACGTCTAAGAGTTACGGTTCTGTCTCTTAATGTCCCTTTGTTATCTTGGAGGGTAACATTTGGAGGATAACAAATTACACAAGAGCCTACCAACAAAATATCTACTTGTCAAGCAGAAACAAAGCGAGCTTGACAAGCCCTTCCACTCTCTCCAGCAGTTAAAGAGCCTCACTAATGTTCACTTGTCTTCCTAATTCCTTTCTGGACACTTTGTTATCCACCGTACTGATTTGCCCTCTCCTCTCCTAGACTGTTTGGTACCGCAGGTTGTTGCTGATACCAGAATGTTTGACTAGACATAAGCCTTGTCTGCTTGGATAAATCAATGCAGTCAGTGTAATCCTGGGCTTATCTCTGTCTATCTCTGACTAGTATGTAGAACTAGCTGTTGCACTCGTGTGCCTGCACACATACATAACTGGCAGGCAGATTGGTTCTTCCAGCCGGAGTTTCATGTATTCATCTGGCTTTATCCYGATCAGGGTTGCACTGGATGCATCATCGGGCGCCGATCACACGCTCATGCACACCCAGGAGGGAGGAGGAAACCGGGGAACCCAGAGGAAAACCCACATTTGGAAACACAAATTTCTTTGAAATCATCTGGATAGAACAGCTGTGGACTGGAAATGCTACCTTCTGTGCCAGTGTGCCACCCACGTAGCTGGACTGGGTTGGCGTTTTTAATTGCTGATTGAATCAGAGCCCTGGGAATTAGAGACATTCATCTCCCCCCAGAGCCAGATTTATTTCCACTATCAGGATGTAAAGACAGATAGTTTAGTAGAAGGTAGAAGTAAAAAAAAAAAATCAACAACAAACAAACAAGAAAATCAATTAAAGCAAACTTAAACAGGCATTCTGTATGTATTTAATGCACATATTTTTAAAAATATGTTTTTAAAMGCTACGTKTTCTTTAATGCAATATCGCACGCATCTCTTAGCCTCAGGCMGATTTCTTGATGTTGTGTTTTTGTTCTTGGTCTTCACCTTGGTGGCACAGTGGCTTAGTGGTAAGTCTTGTCGCCTTACACCTCCAGTGTCCGGGTTAGATTCCAGCTTTGGGGTCTGTATGTGTGCAGCTTGCATGTTCCTCTTGTGCTTGTACATTCCGGGTACTCTGGATTCSTCCCACAGTCCAGGATTAGGCTGATTGGCATTCCCAAATTGCCCATAGTTTTTGAGTATGTGTGTGCATTACAATGAATTGGCACCCCATCCAGGGTTTATCCCCCCGAGACCCTGTACACRGGATAAAGTGGTGTGAGTTTTCCTCCTTAGCTTTTAAGACTGACATTGCTTTACTTACTGCATGTAGCTATTCGTTCATTCTTCTTTTATAATCCTGGGGCATCATATCTGGTTCTTTACAACTACTGTCGATAGGATTAAAAAACTGCATCTACTGTAGATACTGTAGGTTCTGGTACAAACCATTTTATATTTAAACTCACATTTCCTGTGTTTTGCAAACGCCCTTATCCGGTCTCTGTCAATAAATACATCCAGTAGAGGGTTAGTAGGTCAAAAACTAAGAATTACCACCAAGCATTATGTTTGAGAAGTGCCAAGCATTTAACTGTTTAAGTTCACCTGAAAGAGTTTTTATACATTGTTTGAAACCTGCCAGGAACATGAGSCACTACCTACAGTAGGTGTTGGAACACAGAAGAACATCTATGCATGCCCTCTTTGAGAGATGTTAGGACGAGTCGAGCAGTGCTGGATGATCAGAGGGGGTGTGGTACAATGCAGGATGTGGTAAGCGTTTTAAGGTTACTGGCATATTTTAGGCTTTGTAGGCATCAGTGGTTTGAATTTGATACAGAAAGCCAGTCAAGGGGAGTGTAGCAATATGGTGGTATGAGAAAACATAGTACATTACATACAGTACAAGTTTGACTTTGGAAGACCAGTTTATTATTTCATTTATTCATTCATTTTTGATACTGCTTATCCTGTACAGGGAGACCCGGAGCCTTCGGGCATAAAGCATGGTGCCAATCCATTACAGGGTACACAAGAACACACGTTCACACACTCATTCACACACTACGGGCAATTTGTAAAYGCCAATCAGCCTACCCTGCATGTCTTTGGTTAACCCACCAAACCACGCACACAGATCCAAGGTGGGAATCACACCCTCGACCCTGGAGGTAACACTGTATACTGTAACACCCATTAAATGCTTGCTTCTTAATCGAATTTAACCGCCACATCAGTTAAGAGTATTTCTAGTAATCATACCAGGAAATCTGGCTCTAGATCAGGAGAGTTAAACAGTCGGAGCAACACTTTAGATATTCGTGTTTTCCCTCCGCTATCGGACGCCCACAAGGGTCTTGGAAATYAGCTGTTGAATTAAATCAAGTCTGTTAAATGAGGTACAAGACTAAACTCTGCTCTGGGGAGTAGGGCTAGCGCGTCATAGCTGGGAAGACTATGACAAATCATGGTGGAACGTAAAGCGGATAATTGGTCATGTGGTTTTTAAGTATCTGTACTTCATTTGACTTTTTTTCCTTCATCTAATACTAAATTCAAAATCTCTGAATATTACTTTAGATTTTTTTTTTCAAAATCTAGTAAACATTATATTTTATGTCTTAATGTCAGACAACCTCAAAATTTGAATTGAAACTCTAAACATTTACAGATGGGACAGCAGGAATCTTCTTTGGCAGTCTTTCGACTGCTCCTGTCGAGGGATCTCCACAGCATACCATTTGATCCACACACACAATTTGGCACAGGTTTTTTTACGCCTCCCATTTTATCCGGGCTTGGGACCAACACTGTATCCAGCGGCTGGGGTTTGGGCTTCGTGTGAGTATTTAACCCGGGCCTTCCCGCCTCTCTCTGCATGGACTTTGCATGTTCTGTCCATGATTGGTGGGTTTCCTTTGGGTAATCTGGTTTCCCCTCACAGTCCAAAGACATGCAGACTAAGCTAACTGGCGTTCCCAAAGTGCCCGTTCTGTGTGAATGAGCGTGTGAGTGTGTGTATGTGTGTGCCCTGCTATGGATTGGCACCCCATCCAGGTTGTACCCTATCTCAATCCCCAAGTCTCCTGGTACAGCCTAGAGGGCCCATGACCCTGTATGCAGGATAGACGATGAGTGAGTCAACAACATAATTTTTATGAGTCTGAGCCCAGCTCTAAATTCTAGCACAAACTGATGGAGAGAGAAAGAAATCAAGATGTACTAAATTGGGACACTCTTTCCTAAAAAGACAGAGTTGCATTACAAGCACACTTACCTAACCAGGTTACTGTGCGTGTTTTCTTTTTCGCTTCCTTACTAAAACATTTCCGTTTGTGTGTTTTTTTCTCTCGCTTTAGTTTTGTTGTTTTCTATATTACATTAAAGGTTGACAAAGTGGTGGAAGGAACTGAAGTGATCAAATTTGGTTTAATGGTTTTGATACAAATTCAAATTAAACCAGTCAAACCTTAATGTGTAAAGGGCAAGGCCAAAACCCACTTCTGAACATGTGTTATCTCTGATCCCTCAGACACCTCAGTGTTCAAACTTGGGGCTTGGGGATACTTTGGTTAACTCTGGTGTCACCACATTTACAGATGCAGATTGTGGCTAAAGGGARGCTATGCATCAATACCGTCCAGAAGCGGCAAAGACTTCTCTGGGCTCTGTCTCATCTGAGATGGACTGTGGCACATTGAAAACATCTCTTGTGGTCCGTCGTGTCAACATTTTAAATTACCTTTGGAAACAGCAGGCTTCATGTTCTCTGGGCCAATGAGGAAACTGACCCTCCAAGCTGTTATCAGTATCAGGTCCAAAAGCCAGCATCAGTCATGGTATGGGGTTGTGCCAGTGCCCATGGCATGGATAAACTGAGTGATCTGTATTTAGGACACCATTAATGCAGAAAAATCTGTTCATTTTGGGGCAACATATCCTGATATCCAAACGCCATATTTTCCAGAGCTGTCTCTGACCTTTCCAGCGGGACAATGCCAAACCACATTCTTTTTGGATTATACAAGATACTGGACTGGACTGGCCTGCCTGAAGTCCTGACCTGTCTCCAATTGAGAATATGTGTGCTGCATTAGGAAGTGAAGATCCGTAGAAAGACGATCCAAGAAAGAATAAAGGGGGAAAATCCCGCTTACTAAATTTGGTTTAGCTAAACAGCTAAAAGGCTAAACGGATAGTTCGTCTAACCGTATAGCTAAACTAACTAGTGTCTTAAGTGTTCAAATACCTAAAAAGTGTTAGTAACAGAAATAGTGATGTTGCACATTGGTAAATAATCAACTGTCCCAACTTTTTTTGAGGATGTTGCAGCTACCAGCAGCACGGTGGGTTAGTGGAGGTCGCCTTGCACCTCCAGGGTTCTGGTTTGATTCCCGCCTTGAGTCTTTGTTGCTGGAGCATGTTCTCCCCATGCTTGGTGGGTTTCCTCTGGGTACTCCGGTTTCCTCCCACAGACCTTACCTCCAAAGACATGTAGATTATGTAAATTGACATTCCCAAATTCCCCATAGTTTGTGAATGAGCATGCGTACCCCAAGTCTCCTGGGATGGGTTCCAGACCCCACGTGACCCAGTATACAGGATAAAGCCGTATAAACGACGAGTGAGTGAGCGAGCTGCAGCCACTAGATTTGAAACGAGTGCATATTTTTTCAACAAAACTGTAATTCACATGGTGACTCGTGCAGTAATGCATTGTAGTGTTTTCAAAATAGTAAGAATGAAGAGACTTTACACATATTGGAGTTATAATTTAACTTT
>QMIH01000670.1:185147-195753 GCA_003987875.1 Clarias batrachus | reverse complement strand
GGTTTTATTGACTTTAAAACACATTCATTAATAAACGGTCATTAGTAGTGATCACGACAGGGACCGAAGCTTTGTCAAGCCTGCGTGAGAAAGCTGTGCCTTTGAGGCTTGTTAAGGGAGCGTTGTTAGTGAACTCTTAATCTTTGAGTGACAGCATCGACCAGTCCCGGGGCCGCAGGGTGTCCATAAAAACGTTAATATTTAATAAGCTTGTAATTGAAGCATATTTAAGTAGATGAAAYTTTTTTTTTTTTTTTTGACGAGGTGGAGGAGGGGTGCCGCCGCTTATCTACAGATCGCTAAATGTCCATACTGTAAATGGAATATCTTTCACTGCATAATCTATTTGTTGTTGCCATCTGATTCTTGGAGTGTCTCCTATATTGTCTAGTCATTCATTCATTCATTCATTCATTTTCTAAACTGCTTACCCTGTTCAGGGTTTCAGGAGGCTTGGAGCCTATCCCAGGAGATGTCGGGCACAAGGCGGGGTGCCAGTCCGTTGCAGGGAACACATGCACAAACATGCTCACACACTCATTCACACACTACGGACAATTTGGAAATGCCAGATAACCTAATCTGATTGTCTTGGAACTGTGGGAGGAAACTGAAGTATCTGGTGGAAATCCACCAAGCACAAGTAAAAACATGAAAGCTCCACTCACACAGGTCCAAGGCCCAGGATCAAACCCTGGACCCTAGAGGCGTGAGGCCACAGAGAGACTTATTTATTTAGTTCTTTAAAGAGCAGAATGTTTCGGCAGGTMTGGTCCTGTGATGTGGCCCAGGAGTGCAATCTTTCAGGTAAATCTGGTTTCCTTGCAGTRACCAGGACTAACGGAGCACTTCCAAACTTCCAAGGCAATCCACTCGGACTTCTAATCCGTTCATGTCTACAAACCATACAATCTAGCAGCGGCATCACAATAAAAAATCTRGGCAGTGTGACATAAAGCGAACCTCTCCTAAACCAGAAATACAGGTCGAGTGACCTCCGTCAAGTTGGCATCTCCAACATGGGTGTGTGGATTTGAGTACATAAGTGTCAATGGGAGGCAGGTTCACTGAGGGACATTTTTTTAAAATATCAATTACGTTGGTACACTCTACCTTCTCAATTGCTAAAGATCTTGTGAACTTCTGTTTCAATCTTCGATCTTGCATAGTGCGCCTTTAGACTTCACACCTTTAAAATGACTTAAGTGCTGCTTTCTCCTGGGCAAAGTAGTTCTTTGGTCACGTTTTGAGGTGTCTGATTCTTACATCCAACTGATTTACAGTATGCCCACATTTTTCCAAGTGGTAACACTGCCTTAATCTTAGCCCTCTCAGACCTGATCTGAAAAAGGCATTTATACTGCCTGGCCAAAAATCACACCTTTAAGACCTTTTATTCAATCACTATATCACACCCAATGTGGTGCCACGTCATACGTGAAAATGATTCCTCATGCTCCCAGAACCACTCTTGCACAATTTAAGTTCTGGAATATGGCCGTGCCATCAGGAAAGAAGRACTCCATAGATGTGATAACCTGGTCATCAGACCAATTGAAGCAACTCTAGATCATAACACCAGAAGCTTGTACAATGGCCACTATGCATGATGCTTGGGTGCTGAAGCCTTTTTTTTTCTGATGAGTCTCAATAACAAGTGGTTTTCTTAAGGACACACAGCTGTTTAATCCCAATCCTGTGAGTCCTCATCACATTGCGCGTGTATGGAAATGCTCTTACTTTCACTAYTAAACATTGAATACTACTGTTAAATTCTTACCATGCAAGTGGTCTTCAGTCATGATTTCTGTTTTTGTACATTTCTTTGATGGTTCAGGATTATGGTTCCATGTTTTAATTATGTGTTGAAGAGTCCTTAACCCAGTTCCAGTTATTTCAAATCTCCTTAGTTGTTTTCATTGCTTTCCCTATAATTTGACCCTTCAGAAAAGGCAACATTTTTTTTTTGGCCAGGTAGTGTATGCATGCAATACAAACTATGCTGTTATTGCTTTCAAGGTCTCACCTATATCTATATACAGTATATAAACAGAAATTCTTTTCGGCCTGCTGCTGGTGGCTGGTGTAGCGGTGACCAGYGTAGTGTTCGTCCCTCACCATGTACCGTGACAGTCTCATCAAATGAAACAGTAGACAGAGTCAACATCACTTTTCACATCATATGATAATATATCTGCCAAAACATTCGATCAATGTGGAGTGGCAGCAAGTCGACCACATATCCCATTCACAGGTAATGGTAGYATGCAAATGTCAGGATCTGCATGCAGGTAGAGCCATGGGTACCCTATAGTACCTACATATTTTTTAATATACACTATATGGACCACAGTATTTGTCCAAACCTGCAATGACATTGTATGCAAATACATGTACTTCAATATGGAGTCATTTTTTTGTATCTATTTTTCTTGGAAGGCTGTTCAAAAGATGTTGGAGTGTTTCTGTGGGAATTCGTTTCGCATTTATGAGATCAGGCACTTATGTTGGATGAGAAGGCCTGGCTTGCAATCTCCATTCCAGTTCATCCCAAAGGTGCTCGATAGGGTTGAGGTCAGGGCTCTGTGTGTGGGTCAGTCAAGTTCTTCCACACCGAACTCATCAAACCATGTCTTTATATTCCTTGCTTTGTGCACTGGGGCGGAGTCATGGACCTTCCCTAAACGGTCACAAATGAAACTTTCCTGAAGTGTCACAAAGTTGGGAGCATACAGGAGCATTGTCCAAGATGTCTTTCACCAAGTACGTTTGTCCATATAGTGGAGGTCTCAGAGCTTCTCATAGTGTCTGTTAATGTTCCAGATGAAATACTCTTATGAAAAACACACTTTTTAAAGCCTCAGACCTCCTTCTGTTTGTGAATATGAAGGAGCTTCTGCTGAACCATGTCCCACCAGAGAAGAGCAGAACTGAGCAACAAGCGGGAGGAGGTGTTCTATATGAGGTCACATTGTGGGGGAATCTATCTGCTTGGTGAGTTTACACTTTTGGCATTTGGCAGACAGCCATATCCGGAACAACATTAAATTGATCTCATTAGATATTACACAKGTGAGCAGTTAAGGTTTAAGGGCCTTGCTTAAAGGCCCAACAATGGCAGCTTGGTTGTGGTGGTATTGAGGTTTGAACCTGGGACCTTCCAGGCAGTCGTCCAACACCTTAAMCACTGAGCTACCCCTGCCACTCATTCATTCRCCAGAGATTAAAAACAATTGTACTCACGGCTGCACTTATCAACTATTCTGGGCAGTAAAGTTTAGATGTCAGTTTTGAGAGAGACTTTATGGGCGAGTGTGACAAACCGGATGATCTGTGCGTGTTGTGCTCCTTCACAGTTTGGCACCTCGCTGTATGTTGTTGTATCTATACGGAGGTTATACAGGAAACCACAGAGCTGCCTTCTCCTCACATTGTAGTTTTTCAAAAATGATCTCATGCACAATGGTCAGAGTGTGTGCGATGTGTGAAATGAACTCGATACACGAATGAAAAACATTTTGTTTTAAATTAAAAAGCTAGTAAAGTCACCTGAAGGGAATTTCAGGCGTAATCCCACAAAGGTGAGATGAAATGATGCCAGGTGGTTTATCTATTATTGTTTTTTCCTCTTATGTTAAACTCTGACTCATGCTACATTTCTGAAGAAATAGGGGTGCAAGGCTTGTAATGAGTGTAATATTCACTGAAAACCCTACAGCTGTGTTTTGTCTCAATAGTAGAGACGTTTTAGTAACTGCTTTTCCATGAAACACTTACATTTCTCATTTAACAGGTGCAATTTCTAGTTATAATATTACCACTCGTCTATTGCTATGTTCAGTTCTTCAGCCACTTCTGTTTAGTTCGTCAGTGTATAGGGTCCAGTGTGAGGACTGGTGAGGTAAGATTTTTTTTTTTCTCTGATACTCAAGAGTGTTTATAGCAAAACATTTCATTTTAAAATTACTATACAACCTCATTTTAGAAGCATCGTGTAATAATGTCCATAATRTGGACATTTTGCAATTTGCATGCTGTGCAAATACCATATTATATATTTAACAAATCTATGTGGGATGCTGTAGCGTAGTGCTTTGTATAGCAGCCACATATTTCACTTTCACCTGTTTTCTTTCTGTTTTCAATTGATGCATCTATTTTTTTCTTTTGCTACTGCGATCACTTTCACTGGTTTAGCTGCATTTGGGATTTGCATTGCACATACTGTGCAGTAATATATTTCAAAGAAAATTAAGCAGAGAAATAATAACATGACAATTTAATGATGCCCAATATAATTTTAGTACCAGATATTCTGTGTGTGGGGAGCTGTTATTTTCACTTTGTCTTGTTCTGTACACTTCATGAAGTTATGTTATAACCTTAGTGAACCACTGACAATACACAATCAGTTGATGCATGAATGGATGTTAAACAGCTCCTACCTGTACTATGATAGGGAGCTGTCATCATGTACAGAAGTGAAACTGAACCTGGGAGAGGAGGGTAATGGTTCCGTAAACTGAAGCTTTTGTATTGTTTATAATGTTGCACATGATCTTCAACAAACTTTGTAGTTAACAAGTTTTTTTTGTGCAACAAAACTCAACTTTTTTTCCCCTAGTTTTCATTTGTAAACTTATTTTTAGGGCCCAAGCTCCATGACAACATAGTGCATGTATAAATGTGAAACGAGGTACATGTTTACTAAAGATTAACAATTTTCGTATTGCATGTCATGGACTCAACAGGAAGTGAGTTATTTTTGGGGGCGTTTGCAAAATGCACCCTATGGATTTTGATATACTCCTCCTAAGGGATTCATACGATTATCACCAACCCAGACCAATTTGATCTCAAGGCATTGAGGATGCAAAATTGCAAAGGCATTTTTCATACCTCAAACAGTTTAGCCGTGGCGATGCTTTAAATTTATGACTATATAAAGTGGCTAATAACCTTCTGAGTGACATTATATTAAGTGACATCATAGTGTAATGCCTTTTTTCTAGCATCCGAACATAAAATTACCTCTATTTGAAAATGATGTCCTCTTTAAATGCTTGCGCTAATTTGCCCATTGTCTTTCTGGTACCCCTGAGCAACGATGGCACCGGTGCTTGGGCCCGATCATTGTTGTTTGCAACTATATTTTAACTTAAAATTCATCCAGCATGTTATTGATACAAAATTGTGTACTTGAAATACCTTAAATACAACTATGGGCAAATTTATCCATTGTGACAAAGCTGTTGGAGATGGAGTTATAGCATTTTGCATGATTATAGAAAATTAACACTTATAAAGCCAAAACAATTTTTGTAAAATATTTTTGACATTTGTGCTCTTTAACATCCCTGTAACTCAAAGACAACAAACACAAAATATTCGGTTTGTAAAACCTGGTACAGTATTTGCAATACAAGATAGCATGGACTCACATATCTTTTTTTCAGCATACTACAGCATATATTTTCATGCACAGTTTGTATTTTGTTGACGAACTTTTAAACCTAGGTTATTTTTAGTAAATGTTGCTCAATTTTTATACTGGTGCAACACTCACTACTACTCTCAGTATCGATGATGTATGAAGAAAAATAATCCACTTCCTAATATAATATCTTGTCAGTAGTCAAGATCCTATGGTGATTCCATTAGGATCAGTAATTCTACCCATACAAAATGCACATACTCACACTGGCCATTTCATTAGGAAGTCAGACACATCTATACATAAACCAATAGTGTGGAGAAACAATGCATAAAACCATGCCGGTATAGTTCAAACACTTTTTATTATTATATTTTTATTTTTATTATATTATTTCTGTTTTTATTCTCTAGTTCTCTTCTTCTCCTTTACAGTAACTCACATAATCACTCTTTACAATCGTGGTGAGCTGAAAAGGATGAACACGTAACCTTGTAAGCCGACATCCTACAACAAACAGCAAAAGGCCATATCAGGTTCTTCTTCATTTCATCCAGTAACAGGGATATAAGGCTACACTGGAGACAGGGTCACCTCTCCCGGACTGTTGAAGATTATAAAAATAGAAAGTGACATTTTTCCAATCTTTTCCTGTCCAGTTTCAGTGAGCCTGCTTGCTTGTCTTGTCCTGTCAGGTAGCGTTCGGTGCATGACAGACTTTCACACAGCCCGGTTCTTTCGACAGAGTTTGCCACGCTCACAGAAGCTTTGCTTTATCTGTAGCAGYGAGTACTACTGCTACAACGACTTATTCTAGAAGATCTGAGGCTTCGCGCCTATGTTGCCAAGTCTGCACTTTTATCATAAGCTCTGCTCCTCTTTTCTTTCGCGTAACGGCGGTATGGCTCTCTGCTGTGTTCTGTGTTCTTTCTCTCGCTCTGCTTTCTCTTTCTACCTTTCTCACTCCCTGCCTGTCAATCTCTACCTCCCACTCTGGAAGTATATAAGTAATGTGAATGTGACAGCAGGGTTAGCGCTACAGCCTTTTCACTGTTTGATGCAATTGAATATATAATTAACTGCACTTCTCTCCACAGTGTTGAGTTTGTGTGTGTGGTTTTTTCTCTTCACCTACTGTACGTAGAATAAGGATAGAACACAGTAGACTTTTGTCATATTTAGATCCATTTTACTTTCCTGTTTCTTGTTTACATATAGGACCATACTTGTAGGTGGAATTCTGTAGTCATTTAACATTCTTCCATCTGTCCATCTAGAAACCTCTGTAGTCCAACTGGGGACCATGTACTCCAATCCTGACCAGTTTTGGGAATTTGGGAATGCTTTATCCTGCATGTCTTTGGACTGTGGACTGAGGAAACCGGAAAACCACCAAGCATAGGGAGAACATGAAAACTCCACGCACACAAATCCCGAGGCAAGAATAGAACCCGAAACCCTGGAGGTACAAGGTTAACCACTAAGCCCCTGTGCCGCTATATTTGATTTTATTACAACCCATTTATTCTGATTCTCCCTAGCCTAGAGCGATGCATTACCATCCTTTAAAAGGTCCATGACGCACATATAAACCTTACCTTTATTCGCAGTTTCTTCACTGAATGATTTCCTCAACACCATCTAATCACCCTGCTCGTGCACTCCTGTTGGACCCCTTTGCATAATAACAATAACTTGTTCCCCCTCATGCAGTGATGGTAATTTGTGTGTTTGTGTATAGCTGGCTGTCCCAGTATCCTCTTTAGTGCACAGATGATTCAGTATGCCATCGCGTACAGCTCAGGGTTCCATTTAGTAAAATGGTTAGCTTGTTGAAGAGGGAAAAAGCAAAGGGCCTTTTAGAGATGAGCCAAGCTGAATGTCAAACATTCTGTAGGAGGGACAACCAATCTATCAGCAAATTGATGCCTGACAAATAAAGGGGTAAGGAAAGGGTCACATACACTAAAATAAAAAACTGCTTAGAGCCATGTTCTTTCTTTCTTTCTTTCTTTCTTTTTTTGAAATCTACTTTTATAATTAATCACTTAGGGAACAATCATAATGATCTCATGACTGCTCTCAATTACACTGAGTGACTAATTGTTTGAACCTTAACATGGCATTCCAGTGGATAGGACTAATTGCATCTTTCTTATGAATGTAGTTATAGATCAATTTAAATTCTTTTTCAAAGAKAGAAGGAATGAGTACCTTTCATTTAACAATCTACCATGTCACAACAATCTCAGTATCTTTTACTATTCATAATGTATGGCTTT
Source organism: Clarias batrachus (assembly GCA_003987875.1). NCBI lineage: Eukaryota > Metazoa > Chordata > Actinopteri > Siluriformes > Clariidae > Clarias > Clarias batrachus. Next base: position 188,037 of record QMIH01000670.1, on the reverse strand, counting down.
TATAGAGACGAGAGACAACACTCTTGCAGGTTCGTAATACTGTAATTCCCTACATGTCGCAAGATGCGGTACCAAGTGTTAAGAAGACTTCTTGTCTTCTTTTAGGATTTCTGGTACTTTACCTACTTAATTTTTCCTGCAAGTCCGTCTCAATTTTAATGTTTTGTTTTCTGCTCTTTGTTGGATGGCTGGATTTAAGAATCAATTATTTCTCATATTTTCTTCATCAGAATTTGSATATACTGTGCGATTCTGCAATACACATGTCTTTGGCAAATTACACTTATACTTATACTTATATACCACCRGAATTYGAGTCTTGAACACCTCTGGGATGAACATAGACCTCTGCTCCCTACCGTACATCAGAGCCTGCTCTCACAAATGCTCTTGAAGCGGAATGATCACAAATACACACAGCCATGCTCCAATATCTGGTGGTACGCCTTCCCAGAAACGTACTAGACCAGCAAATCTGGAATAAGATGTTGACCAAGGACTTATTAAATACAATTCAATTCTGTTAAATTTTATTTGWATAGCGTTTTTAACAATTGTCATCATCGCAAAGCAGCTTCACACAATCAAAAGAATTGTTTAAGTTTGTATGAAATGTGAATGTGTATGAATCAAAATGSTCAGCTGATGAGCAAGCCGAGGGCGACAGTGCACTGTGCAATAGTCTTGAGCCACCGCTGACTTGTTCATATTAGGTTAAACTGAATGGGAACGAAGGTTGTACTCCGACAGGCTGCACAGTGCCTAAAGATCACCATCTATACCACTTAATCCTGTATACAGAGTGGCGGAGGGAGCTGGAGCCTATCCCAGGAGACTTAGGGCACGAGGCAGGGTACACCCTGGACAGGGTACCAATCCATTGCAGAGTACACACACATACACATATTAACCCCCCCACTCACTTATTTACAGATTACAGGCAATTTTGGAACTTTAGACTTTGGGAGGAAACTGGAGGTACCGGAGGGAACCGACCAAGCACATAGAGAACATCCAAACTCCATGRACACAGAGGCATGACTCGAACCTGCGCCTAAAGATACAATTAAAAAATCGGTATATTATGTAACAACCCCAGCAGCGACCTCATTTCCCCTCTCGTCTGGTCCAACCCCTTAGCGTTCAGCATCATCAGTCTACTGATCATCTATAATCATCTGCATTCATGCCTTAAGTTAGATTGTTTTTAGGATCTATTTGAATGATTCATACTTTAGGTCACTGTGTGGTGTAACAAACAAAAAACATTCCTCTGAAACATCTGAGGTACAAGGACTGGACTTAAACAAGTCCTTCAAGGAGCCTGGAGAACTATTCCTTAAGACTACAAGGAAGTCTGGCTCTTTGGAAGCAAAATAGGAAGAAATGAGTGGGGCTCACACACACACACACAGAGCCCTGATTAAATGTGTGAAAATGAGTTTGCCTGGTGCCAGTAAGTCTCATCAAAGGTGTCTATTATCTCTTCCTGCTTCAAGACCAGTGACTAAGATAAAACAGAAGATGTATGAAATAAAGTGAATGAATCTGGCAATCTGAACATCTGTCGAAAACTGCATACCGCCAGCTTAGATGAATCGCGCTGGCATATTTTAACATACCGTTCGAATATTATGTGGGTTTTAATGAAAAGCAAAGCAAAAMAAAAAAAAAAAAAAAACCGACCACGTTCATGGTTGATGTTTACGAGCGTGAGTGAGGCTATCGTTTTTTTAATATCGCTTTTTACGGTAGAAAGTTAGAAAGGTTTGCACCGCTTGGAGACGTTTTTTCTACTCTCGCAACAGGGAGATAAGGCCAACTGGCAGGCAGGATTTAATTAAAAATACATTTCATCCTTATTGTTGGTGCTGTTCTCCGCCACCTACCTGTCTTCTTTGTTCCAGTTCATCTTAAAGCCAAGTGGCTTCGCGCGCGCACGCTTTTCTAATGAGGAGAGGGTTATAAAGGCGCCATGGATCTGGCAAAAAAAATTCGCTCCTTTGTGGACGGAACGTTGCAAATGAAAGCGTCTCGTCCAATTATTCACATTAAAGAGCGTGTGAAATTAAAGGGACGCCTTTCGCAGCGAACTTTTTTTTTTTTTTTTTTCCCCCACATTATTTTAACCTAGCACAATATTTATTCTGTATAAAAGCTCAGAAGCTGTTTAAGCATGTCTGCCTAGCGTGAAGCTCGAGCTCTGCGAGACAGAAAGAAGCTCGTAGTTGTTTTCGGATCATCATATGTTGTATGAGCTCAGGGCAAGTCTCGGAGCCACGAGGAAGAAGACGACTAGAGGTCAATAGTCGGAGCTCGGGTGCGGCATTTTTCATCGGATCTCCTAAACTGAGAGATACAGAGCTTAACACGCGACACTCATCTTCCCCGCGACCCGAGACTCGGTCAATAAGGCTGTTGTGTGTATATGTACTGTATAGACGTAGTATATAAAAGTAATTATACGACAATTCTAAAAAAGTTTTTCGCTTCCTCCATTTCTGTTCCATCATAAAGATCCCTGATGCCTATTCGTGCCTGTTTATGCCACAAGAAATAGATCATCAGTGTCTTTGATAGAATTTCAATGCACTTTTATATCTATTACGTCTCCCAGATAAATTGTGTCTCGGTCCCATAAGATGAGAAGCTTATTGATTTGTAAGACTAGATTCATGACTTGAGTGGAGCTCAACAATACAAGTAATGAAAATTGCTCGTCTGCCATCTGGATGCTACTGTCAGGCATTCATTCAAGATATAAGCGGAGCTGCCTGTCTATAAAAGCACATGCCTACGCAAAACCACACATGGAGGCACACACACACACATACAAACGCAAGGGCACACACACACACAAAAGGAAACCTTTGGGCTCTTTTAGTTTTTT
>QMIH01000670.1:160944-184737 GCA_003987875.1 Clarias batrachus | reverse complement strand
TTTCATAATTGCAAATTGCTGTACTGTACAAGTAACAATTGATTCATTTGAAATAACTCATCCGTGTCTAAGCCTAGTTCATGCAAAAGATTATACAGTAGATATATAAATATAATGCAATACAGTAATCATTAAAAAAAAAAGGAGAAGTTAAATTGAATGCATTTTAAATGGTGTGCATTTATGTTCCAAGTCTGTTCAAAGGCTCGTGTTGTTGTTGTTGTTGTCGTTGTTGTCGGAATAATTGAAACTTCATTTCTTATTCAAGATCGCCACAGGGCGAGTCAGCTTCAGGGAGCTCAGGAGTAGATTACACACGCTGTCGCAAAATCATTCTTTCAATATACTAGATATGGATGCCGGTGCATGGCCCCAGGATCGCGATAAGCACTGTTGGATAGGAGTCCAAGTGTTCACATCAAACTATGTAAATATTTGTTTAAAAAAAAAAAAGAAAAAAAGCTACCTTTCTATATTGCATAAAAAATACAATTAAGCGTGCTGTTCAACGACTGTTCCAGAAGTGTTGCATGATGCAATGTCAGTGTGACTGTTCTAACCTTGCTAACACAAAGGCAGCGCCTGGTTCAGTGAGTTAGTCGGAGCTCTGTCAGTCTGATGGAGAGCAGGGCGAATGGAGGTGGCTGTAAACCCACTGAGAGGTGCGCATGATGAAGAGCCTCTGCAGAAGGCGGGAGGGGAGAAAGAGGAAGCCGGAGCAACAGAGTGCACAACAGGCTGCTCCTACAGCCCTCTCTTCATGCTTACAGGCTGACCTTGCAAAATCCAGCTCCAGGATGCCGGGGCTTTGGCGCTCGCGCTCCCGAATGAACATGCTGGCTGGACAAGTCATGCCAAAACCTGGCTTCCTGTACTTTTAAAATGAAAAGCCTCCATCGGTAGATGCTGAAGGCAGCATTTAGAGTCATATGGCCCWCCCCAGTGGGGTGCACAGGAATCCAAGGGCATCGTCTGTACTGTAGAACATCCCTGTTCGGCTCTTACGAGAACATTACACGTTGTTATCTTTTTTTTCGACCACTGAAAATAAACAGCCGGATTTGCAAAAAAAAAAACAAAAAACAAAAAGTCAGTGCTGGTGGTTTTTAGCGCGGATGGCGTTGGGAGATGTGACAGCTCGGCTGATTAGTTTTGTGGGTCAGTCTGTGTATGAGTGGGAACCAGTGGAGCTGCATAATCAAAGCCTGTTCCCCAGCGTGCTCTCTGTCAGCACACCCCCTCATTACTGGCAAGCAGCACCACCAGTGGTGTCACTATTCCCTCATGTTCTCCGCCTGCTCCTTTTGAGTGCCTGCGAGCAAAAGAGGACTGAAACACCCATGAAGTGCCATGATGAGCACTGCGTACTCCGAGCACCTTCCGGCCAGACCGGAAAAGAATTTTCCCATGCTACCTTTTTCATGCTACGGCTTTTTCCCCCGTCTGTCTTATCGAACTAATTGCATGGTTACGCACGGCTATTATTAGACCTGCGCTTTGTTTACTTTGTCCGTGTTTCTCGCTGGCCTTAGTGCATTGCCACAATGGCAGGGCCATAGGTCTCCCTGACAGTAATAAGAAAAGCACTTCCCTTGTGGACTGCGGAGAATATTTATTAAAAGACATAAAACACGGTGCTTAGCCTCTGAAGATACAAACTCCAGTACATAATGATGAGCCTCTAAATTAAAGTGAAGCTGATTAACTTTTGACAGGCTGCTGGATACGATTCAAACGGATCCTTCAATACTTTTCTTTCACCGAGCCCCCAGTATCATTAGCCACAGGAAAGGATTCACACAGGCATAATTTATTATTGATTGATTATAGCGAGTTAATCAGAGGCATTCATAATTTACATGCGAAATGGACAGATTCATCATCAGCGATGGCGAGCGAGAAACGTTAAGTAAGTGCAGCGGTAAGGTTGTTGTTGTTGTTGTTATTATTATGACCGCAAACCTGAGCTAATTAAAAGTGCGCAGGAAAACAGAGTAGCAACCATCTTTATTGACTTGACAGGGTATGGATATTGGATTGCCATGCGATTTCAAAGGATTGCATTAAGCCTACAGTATATGTGAGTGCTGTTGCAGATTACTCTGCGTCACGCCGCGCATCGAGATAGATCATGCATGACATGAAGTACGAGGGACTTCTGTGTGAACCTGTTATCTCATGAGATCTAGATCCACGTGTTAAATTCCGCCTGTCATCCGAGATCCTCTACACACACTGTATCCACACACACACACACACACACACACACACACACACACACACACACACACACACACACACACGCGCGCGCATGCGATATTAACATAGCATTAGCATTAGTGATGTGAAACGATGGGCAGATGAGTAATTTGCTCATGAAAATCATTCCAAAGAGGTAAAAATGGAGCATTCATTCCGATAGTGGAAGCATTCCACGCTCACCTGTTGTGGCACCATCTTACAATCCTTACGCGGAATACAGTGCATACTCGTGATGGTCAAGTGGTCTTTAAATCTTTAATTAACTAATACTTAAATGAGGGGTTAAATTAGAAAGGGGCTCCCTCACCTTTCACTTAATGTRAATGWCAAGTGAAGCCGAGCTCCAGTACTGTAATTTAGTGCAAATGGAAATCAAAGGCATAATGGTGATGATGACGATAATGATGATATAAGGCACTGTCACACGCCGCATCCCCACCGTCTTCCAATAAATTCACTCTCGACTTGGCAACTCAATGCAATTATTAAACAAGCATTTTCGAGTAAAAAAAAATAAAAAAGTTTTTTTTCACTGCATTTTATACAGTCGCATCATGATGCATACAGTACATAGAGATATTAGTAGCGATTCCTAGAAATTGCTCGTATTAAATTGCCTGTGCCGTTCATCCTCGTGTTCATTTCATAAAACGATATGTCCAATTTATATATACGAGGGGTGTTCAAGTCAATTTGTGATGAAATTTCTTGTGAATGAAGGCATAAAACTGATTGACTTTTACTGAAGACTTCAAGCACAGTAGGGTGATGAGACTCTTATGAGACGTTTGAAYGGCGCAAACATTTTAAAGAACGGTGTACGTCCATTGGACAGGAAAATGCAAGTTTGCTACATTCTGTACGTACATTTCCCTCATTTGCAAAGAAATGTAGCTTTTACATATTTTACTGGATTGAACTATTATACTAGAATGAAAATTTTATATTTATATATTTATTGTTTAATCAATAGGTGCAATTCTGCAGTTTCACTCCAGGGACTCAGTAGGTGCAGTATATAGTGCTATTTAGATAACAGTGCATAATGAACTGGCTAATCACATTCTTCCTAATTAGAAAAAAAAAACTGAAATCTACAGATTAAAAATAGCTTTTTTTTTTTTCGCTAATAGAAGTATTTATAGATACAAATAAAAACAAAACAAACAAAAAAACTAAGCAAAACCAACCAACCAACCAACCAACCAAACAAACAAACAAACAAACAAACAAACGAACAAAAAAAACCCCGTGAATAGTCTTTTTTCTCATATTATAGTATAGCAATTAATAAAGCATACGAAAGTAAAATAAAACACAGCAGCATCTATTGGATTTATAGCACAGAATACGTAAACCGATTGGTAAAGATGGCTCAGTCAGTTCTTTTACACATTTTTCCATAAGATATACTCACTCATTAACTCACTCATCGTCCATACCTGTATACCCTATCCTGTATCCAAGGTCGTCTGGAGCCTATCCCATCACACACAAATGTTCATTCACACACTACAGGCAATTTGGGAATGCCAATTAGCTTAATCTGTAGAAAGAAACCGGAGTACCCAGAGAAAACCCACCAAGCACGGGGAAAASGTGTAAAATCCATGCCTACGGTGGCGGGAATCAAACCTGAAGGTGCGAGGCGAAAGTGCTGACCACTAAGACTCAAATTATGTCAACCAAAAGGTTGAGCGGAATATTAAAAGAAATCCAGCTGCGTTTTGTGAAAAAGGAGTCTAAACATGGACGATGAAGACAGAATATATAATGATATACAATAAGACTTTTTTGACTTATTTCATCGTAGGCCTCTCTTTTTTTAGTTCTCATATTTGACTGTTTATTGTTTCGAGTTCTCTGGTAACTCCACATAGTTCTAGAAATGATTAGTCACTCATGAGAGGTGATTAGTATTTCAATGGAATTTAAAGGACTTAATGAAGATTAACATTGGCTGATATACTGCTTACTGTATGTATAAAGTTTCCGGTCTGGAGGGTCGTACTATTGCCGCTTTCATGACCCTAGGCTAAATCTTTATGCCCCAAATGCTCAAGAGCCAAAATGTCTTACACGGATCATTACATAATGCTTATTATCTGAATGTCTTCAGATGTCATGTAGCATAAGCAGGAAGAAAGGTGAGSTGGCAGACTTCACATGGCTCGGAGAACCTGAAAAGCCAAGTGGTTTTGTTTGAAATGTGCTGCTGCATAATTGGCCAAATCTAGRTTTGAGTTTTTAGCTGATACTGTTGCTGTGGCTGACACTACAGTGCATCCGATAGGCAATGCATCATCTAATGTCTTTCGATGTCCCTATTCTGATGCCGTCTATCTTCCTGCTACCCTTCAGACCTGACCTGGAGTCCCAGATAAAATGATCGCACGGCAGACCACATACCATGAAATTATGCATCTGGCCTCTGGGAGCAAAGGGTCAGAGTGTGCATGCTGAGTGTGCTGTACGTCTGGTTGGATGCAGGCAAGTAAAAAGTTCTCTCACTTTGTTGCAAAGCCCTGGGCATGAAACCCATTATTTGATGAGTCTTGTGCAGATTTGGTTCAAAGTATTTCCTTATAAGTCTAAAAATGTCATCCTGACACCTAGCCCTGCAATCCTGCCAATGATTTACAGTACAGTACATGGTGTCAGATAATAATTAATACACTTTTACACCAATCCTAACTCGCAGATGAGGATCTTCTCAGGCCAACGCTGTACCCAGTGAGGACTCTCAAGCACAATGTGGACCAGCTGCTTGTTTGAGTAAAGGACTGGATTGCGGCAGGATATTTTTAAGACGGTTTAAGAGGTGCCTTGTTCACTTTGAGAATGCAATGGGGTTGAGGGTCCCTTGTGAACATTTGTGAAGCAGCATCATGGAGCTTATTTTTCGCCCTTGACTAGTTTTAGAGAATTGAATAATGGCGTTATGGAAGGCTGTGTACTCTGGGATTCTCGGAGCAGAATAAGCATGTTGAGTGTTTCTTATCCACAGAAATAAGTAATATTAGRAAGAGGGGCAGCTTAGTGTTTAAGGCATTGGATTATGCATTGGAAGGTTGCATGTTCAAATCCCGCGACCACCAATCTGCCACTGTTGTGCCCTCGATCAAGGCCAGAGATGTATGATGAGATAGAAATCAAAGTTGCTCTGGATAAGGGTGTCTGCCAAATGCTGTAAATGTAATATCAGTAAAATGAGAGACTTTTATGTTCAATTGAAAAAAAAAATTGCACCCTGGGTTAAGGGCAGTGCAGTGGCGTAGTGGTTAGCAATGTCGCTTTGCACCTCAAGGATCTGGGTTTGACTCCGACCTTGCGTTTGTGTGCATGGAGTTTGCATGTTCTCCCCATGCTTGGTGGGTTTTCTCTCCGGGTACTCTGGTTTCCTCCCACCAAAAACATGCAGATTAGGCTAATTGGCATTTCCAGATTGGCATTTGTAGTGTATGAATCAGTGTGTGAGATTGTGTGTGTACAGTATGTATGTGTGCCCTTTGATGGATTGGCACCCTGTCCAGGGCTTACCCCACCTCATGCCTTAATGTTCCTGGGATAGGCTCCAGGCCCCAAGCGACCCTGAATAATTTAAAACGTCATAGACCACGATGATGAGTATAAGACAATGAGTGATGACCTTGGGTAAAGGTTATGTTGAACAAATATACTATTTTGAGCAATTTTTAGCTTCAGCTGACAAACCTGAGCATTTAATACACGATACACATTATCATCACTAGAGTGATTCACATTCTACTCATTCAGTAGGGAGCACTATTTTTTTATTATAATTGATTCACATTCTTAAGGAAATGGATATTGGCACCATTTATGAGTACTGTCTGATGGAGAGGGAACCTTTTATAGGCTACCCCTTTGGGGTAACGGTCACAAGGTAATGACTTTGCTGTTTGTACTTGGCCAGGAAACGAGCAAATGGGAATACTCGACTAGTTCTGAAGCTCTCAACCTTTCTCTCTATCCATTATCTTGCTTCACATCAGCACTTTTTTAGATGCTTTATGCTCATTATAGTGCTGCATTGGAGTGATGCCAGGTTGGCAGTCAGCCTAAAAAATTATATTGCCAATAATACTCTGAAACCTTTAATGAAAACTGCAAAAGAAAGGTCATATGTGTTGACACCATGTATCTGGCTATATAACTAGATACACCTCTTCTCCTGAACCAGTCGCCGTTTGCCTCAAGCGACAGATGGGAATCAGGTCGTGCCATCGGTCTATAAACTCAAATTTATAAACCAGATCAAATTTAAAACCAGATCCAACTCATCATCGTGTCTATGGATGTCATGCTTACCCATAAGACAGCAATACACAAATGAGCTCGGATGCTGAAATACAAAGGAGTCGTCCAATGTTTTGAAGTGATGCAGGCGCAACAGTTCTGAAAGAAAACTGAATATTTCATGCCATACAAATGATCAGAACAGACAACAAAACAGCACCGGGCCGAAAGCTCAGCCCTGGAATAAGATGATGCTATTATTATTATTATTATTATTAATATTATTTTATACCTTTTTGCATCTTATTTCATTTTATGGAGAATGCATTTCGTCAGTTAAAAAGGCTGAAGCATGTTTTTAGCTTTTAAGGCCAGGAAGTCATCAGAGAGCCTCAGCCAACACATGCAGAGGCTTAAAATCAATCAGTGAATAATAAAACAACAGCGCTGGCTCCTCTCTGGATGGATGCTTTTAATTTTCTCCTCCAAACTAGTGGCCATGCTCTCTTCAATTTTTCAGCAGTCTTTTTGAGAGAGAAAAAAATAAATAAATAAAAAACTTAAGTGCTTAGCAGGAGTCTCTCTCGAGAACAACTACTGTCTGTCTCACCCGTTCTGCTGTCTGGTGAGAAAACGGCTGGATAGGCGGCTCAGAAGATGCCTGAGAAAGAAAAAGCCCTCTATTAATTACCGGTGTGGTCTCCGAGCAGGGACATGACAGCAGGTAAATGAGATTCAGAAAGAACAGCTGCAGCTTCTCATCTCTGGCGTCTGCTATTCTTAGAGGGTAAAGCACCGGCCGCATGGCAAGTTCACCGAATAGGGCAAAGAAATTAGCAGATTTGGACTGTGTGGCCTTCAATAATGGGCTGTTTAACCACCGAATTGGTTTTTATCAATGATCTTGCGACGGCGTGAGGTTTGATAATAGAACAAGAATAGAAATAATCTGAAGGATCCCACACCTACAACCCGCAAATGTGGTCAGTTTCACTTAATCTTCCGAACACGAGAGCTCATTCAAAGTTTTTCAACTTCGCGGGTCCTTAGCTGAGGTTTCATCAATTATTCATAAGCTTACATTAGTCCTTGTTGGAGATTGATTCGGTGCATATTAGAATTCAACCCGAGGTGAATCAAATATTCGTGAAACTCCAAAGAAAGATACCGCGTGGACCATGGCACGTCTCGTTCATATGTGTTTAAGTGGTTTATTGCACTACATCTTATCCGTTCCTAGTGATCAGGCTCAGTGCGCTACATCATTGCTGGAACATTAAAACGTCCTCCATCCATCAGCTTCCCTTGATGAATCCACTGGAATATCTAGAAGGATAATAGATTCCATATTTTGTGGAAGCAGAGAGATGTTTTGTGGGTGAAAAGAGACGAATTTGGACATCAATCTCCCCTTCCTTTGTTAATGATTGGGTGGTGTGGGGTCGGTGCTGAGCACAGGTGAACTGACAGGTCCTAGATTCTGCTGCGGCATTATTTACCGTGCCGGGAGACACACACATACATTACACACATCTGGGAAAAGGTCATAGAGAAAAATGGAGAGCTGCAGCAAATTGCCTCTCCATCACATTATTGAGTTTTCATGTAGCCAAGTCAGTCAGCGCAGTTAACCGAAGACCCGGGCCATGACTGGCTGTTTGACATGCCATCTTTATTAATCTGCCGCTTATAATTGCTGGAAGATGTCTTGAATTTAAAATGGACGCGAATGTTGATGTCTTTCGCTTCGCCGTCTCAGAATCTTGCTAAATATTTCATTATTATTATTATTATTATTATTATGTTTTGGATACATCCAGTAACACTGAATTAAAACATCTGTATAATTTGCTTTATATTTAGCTTTTAATAATGAATTTTATTTCTTTTAAAATACAGCATTATATCAAACAAGAAAAGAGTTTCTTACTGCTGGTCTCCTTCTTGTCTTCTACACTTGGGCTTCATTATGGACTAATCAGAATTCAGTCCTTTATATTTCACATTCAGCACCTGCTCATTTGTTCTACCTCTGTTTCCACTACTTTCCTGCCTTGAATTTCTGCTTTGTACCTTTTGTGTCATTATTTTGCCATTTACTGTATATATTCAGTCCATGGTTCCCAGGTGCACCAGTGGCTAGCATCCTGCTCGTTCGCACTAAAGTCACTGTACTTGAAATAATTACCGACATCGCACAAGAAGATTATCAGCATAGATGTGATATGTTTCAATGTCATTTACCATCAACAGATTATGATTTGTTTGATTTGTTATTTTGTATAGCCAATACATAGGAGGTGGTACCAAAAGGTTTGGAGACTAGTTTTGCAACAGATGGCAGCATAAGGCTGCATCAGACCTTCATAAGTCAGTGTGCCAAAAGACATCATCGTTTGTACATCGGAAGCTGTCCAACTGGTGGGATTTTGACCATGTGCGTTTCCACTGCTGTGATTTCATCATAGATAATAMACTTAAATTTCTGCATGATACTTGGCTAATCTGCCACAGTGATGTTGATGTGATTTGGCAAGTTTACGGCGATGCTCGTAGGTGAAGTTGTTCAAGGTGTTTTGAGTGGCACGAGTGGCAAGAGCAGAAGAACATCACTAGAAGACAATGAGAGATTAGGAGGACCTTCAACAAGCTCACCACCCGAAAATGTCAAAACCATTCGGCAACTTGTGCATGATGGTCATTGGAGAACCACCACATTGCTGCTCGGAAATCCTCACATGTGATTTGAACACGAGCCGTGCTGCTGCCAAGTTCGTCCCCAGGAGCAGAAGAAACATCACGTCGAAGTCTGACAAGGACTCCGTCAGTGGGCCATGGTGGATGATCCGTCCTTCATGTCAAAGATCAGTACCGGTGACGAAACCTGTTGGGGTGTACGGGTACGACCCTGAGACGAAGCAATGAAGACGAGAAATGAAGTCTTCACAGTGGAAGAGCCCATCACCTCCACGACCGAAGAAGCCAAGACAGGTGCATGCTCATCATCTCTTTYGACCCCAGGAGCCAGACTGCTAATAGGCAATTCTATTGCCAGGTTTAAAGTGTCTGAGGGAGGACATATGGTGAAAGTGACAGCATGAATTTCAAAGCTTTTTGATACTTCCTCATGTTCTCCTGTGCCTGGTGGAACTAGTGAGCTGGCAACTGACAGTTTGCGTCTGACCATTAGTGTAATTAATAGGGGTGAAAATAGTTTTCATTTCTTAATTGCACCGTGTGGAGGTGGTGGACAGTCCTGTAAATCTCGCTAGTTTCTCTTTATGCTTCCACTTTAGAATATCAGCTGCATTAACGTCTGGGGTTCCTGGGTTGAATCCCAAATACCTTTAAATGGAAAGATAGTGTGCTACAGTATGTAGGGTGTACAGTCCCTTGTTTCACACATCAAGTGGAGCCCTCGATCAGGGGTTAAAGATGGATTCAGGATTCAGACCTATGTTAGAAACTAGTTAGGTGAGGCCTCCGAGTGGCGCAGTGGTAAAGCGCTCGCCCCATAATCCGGAGATTGCGAGTTTGATTCCCAGGTGATTTTTGGAGGTCTAGAGAGAGCTGATTGGCCGAGCTCTCTCAGAGGATCACTGCTCTACAGCCAATCAGGGGCGTCTGTGAGTTCGGAGTTTGGAGCGGATAGCGCTGTCATCCAATGGTGCATGAGTGAGCGGTTCGAAAAGATGGCGTCACGTGGCACGAAGGAAACACGTGATAGTCTTCGGCCCTCCTGACCGAGTGGGAGTAGTAGCCTTAATGTGGGTGCCACCTAGTGGCCAGAAGGAATTGGACACGACTAAAAATGACTAAAAACTAGTTAGATTTATAGCTTGAGTTAGCCATAACCTGAACAACATGGATGGTTCAAAGGAGATTCAGAACAACTTAGAAGCCACTATCAACGAGACAAAGTACTGTTTAAGGTGACAAATKATCAGGTKTGTTTTCTTGCTGAAAGGGCTTCAGTGACTGGTTTTGAGTGTGGGGTTTGGCAGGCAGCTGTTCTCCGCTCAGTACTGCGGACCACATCAACGTGCTGCAAGCGACATTTAGCGCGGTTATTAGAGCACCTGTGACGTGGTACATGTAATTAAACATCCCAGCAATTTGATGTTCTATTTTCACCATTCCATGTCGCCCATCCAATCTTGTTGAATGATGTATTATCATCACCTGTCGACGTACCGCATCTAAATTACATTCTTTATATCTCGTAAACCCTGATGTTCCTCAGCTCATGCTCAGGTCTCCAGCTCCGACACTCCGTAATAAACCTGGCACTCCGAGGAAGAAGGTTGTAATTCATTTTTTTTTGATCAAACACCTTGATCTTCACTCCGTAAGTTGTGTGTGTTTGATGAACCTGGTAAGTGAAAAGCTGAAAGTCCATTTTCTGTCATTGCCCTTTATAAAAGACTTGAATGAATAGCTGACTCGGGTAGTTCTGTTAATATTCATGAAATCTCTCATGTTAATATTTGAGAATTTTTACCTTTGGCCCACTTTATATCTTTGATTATGGTTATGTAAGTATTTGATGTCATTTCATCATCATCCTCACTGACAGAGATGTTAGAGTGAGGTTACTAAACAATGTTTCTTTTTCTTTTCTTTTTTTTGGGGGGGATTTGATCGGCTCGGCTTTATGTATTAGCAAATTCGAGTCGAGTCTGTCGAAACGCCATGGCGAAGCAGGATTTCTATATCTACATGTGTGTGTCTTTGTGACTCTTCCCGGCTATGACACGCTGCATTTGTGCAACGCTGCTCTTTATTTGAGCTCTTTATTTCCATAATGCACCGTGCTCGGAGTTACGAAGCTATCAGAGCATCGGTGTGTGAGTGTGATATACTGTTGCTCGGAGATGTGTGTGTGGCGGTCCCTTGCTGTGTTTGCTTTAGTCCTGGGTCTGTTTTGAAGAGATTCTCCGCTAAACTGAACACGCTACCGATCTGCAGTTTTCTTGAGTGTATTTAGTGTCCTGAGCATGTCTGACAGAAGGAGGGAAAAATCTGTCAACTCAATCTGCCCACTGAGCAGGAACATGATGTTTGATTTCACCTGTTTGTACTCTCGCTGCCCTAAATTGCCGTCGTGATTTTCCATGCCCTAATTTTCTCCCTCTTGAAATGGCACCGGCGTAATGAAATTAGTCAAATGAACCGACCTGGAGATGATAGGTTCTAATTATAGATATTATAATTAGATATATTAATGTTCTTCTCTTTTGCTAAGCAAGCGATGCTTATAATTCAGTTAGGTCAAAATGGCTGGAAATCAATATAGTGATTGATTATTTGCTCTTCCCATATCGATTCTGGAACGCGCCTCACTTGGCACTATCAGGACATGCAAAATGGTATACAGTACTTTCAAAAACAGTGTAATAAAAAAAAAAAGAAAAAGTATTATTTCATCATATTCGGTGTTTTTATTTGTAATCGACCTCTCGTGGCTTCAGTCCAAACAAGATGCAATCTTTGTCCTTGCAGGTCAATTTGTTCTACCTGTTTCGAATATCCTCATTTTCTCTTTAGTGCGTGCATATGCATAATTCATGTAGTCAACAATGCGGTACTGAAAACCTCTTCGGCGAGAGCTTGCCAAGCCCTGATATGTGTTTTGCCGGTGATGAATTAGGAGAGTGTGTAGCTCAGACTTGCATCTCTCATGCGCTCTTCATCATGGCTCTTACAAGCCTGCGAACTCCAAAGCCGAACCTAATTTATCATAACATTCCTAACAGCTTTTCTTTAGCTCTATTGCATTCCGAGATCTTTCCACTGAAACCCGTATTTAACGTAAATATGAAACTTTCATCGCTCATTGTGCGAGAGCCTAATTAAAGTCATTTAGACTCAAACATCGTTTATCTGTATTACGGGTAGGACATAGATTTCATGAGAAATTCTTCAATTCATCTAAACGAGTGACATCATATTAAAAGTCGCAAGTTATTTTATAATACAACTTTTGCATTGAATCCCGTGAGTCACTGACCGGAGTTAAACAACTGTAACTATTTTTTTTAATCTATTTTTTAAACTATTCTGTAATCATTCATTCTGTTTGATAAGACCGCTGTGAAGCTTCCATGTGAAGTCACAACTGTCCCCTTTAACTTTTAATCACAGAATCCCAACCATCGTTTGATTACGATCAATAATTCTCTTGCAGTAAAGAGAAACAGACAGCAAGACTGTGAACATCATCTGAGAACGTTAATTTACTATCTCTAATAGTCTTTGTGTTTCATCTTCGCTYCTCCACCCTCTAGTAAAACTTGTCTATTGGTAATGAATTACCGTTCCACCTGCAGTCCAGGGAGACTAATGTGTTTGCGTGAAGTGACTTGTCAGTACAAATCAACCAGACAGGTTGGAACTTCGAGTGGATCGAGTGCATCTTCAAAGACAGGCATGCACAGAGTGGGTTGAGAGCAATCACATTTTTTGTAAGAAAATAGAAAAACTGTTTTTCTGTTTTTTCTTTTTTTTTTAGAACTTCTTCGATCATGCAAATCTTGCCTGTAGCAAAGTGGAACTGCTGAACTTCTGTTCTGGAAAAAAATCATAATGTGGTCACATATAGAGTTTAGAGTGACCTCAGTTTTAGATCCTCTTGTGCCGCAGTGGCAACTCTGGCCACTAGGGGCATGATTCCACAAGACCTCTGGGGTGTGTTGTGGTGTCTGGCACCAGGATGTTGCCAGTAGATCCTTTGGGTGCTGTGGGTTGCGGGGTTAGCTCTTGATGGATTGGACTTGTTTGTCCGGGGCATCTTATGGGTGCTTGATTACACTGGCATCTGGACAGTTTGGAGGCTGTCTTGGCTGTCTTAGTGTTTTTGTCTGCTAGGCCCCATGTGTGGGGGTTGTCGTGCACTGGGTCTTCTAGTGCCTTTCTGTTAAAGSCAGCATTGACGTTCTTCAGGGTGTTGTGCTAAATTGGCTTATTTGTATAATTGGACCCCCTAGTGACGGGGAGGAATTGGACACGACTAAAAATTAGAGATAAAAATCTGGGAAAAATCCCAACAACAAAAAAAGAAACTAGTTAGGTTTGTAGGTTGAGTTGCGTCTGAGTTTACTACACAAGTAAACTCAGACGCAAACTGAGTTTACTTGTGTAGTGTGATCAGTGTTTTTCAGTTCACCTGGCGGTAGTGTTGATGTTATGGCTGGTTGATGWACCCTTCACCTTTCATGATGTTGATGATGATTATCTCCACTAGGCAATGCCTTGAGCTAAATGTCTAAGAATGTAAATAATGATGAGGTGTACTTACACTTATTATGAACATGAATGTCATGGCAATATTGGGCTTTTAATGGAAGTCCCTGGATATCAGTCCCTCAGGTCCAACGCCTGAGGATGGTAGGTTTTCACAAATTATTCCAATATCAGCTCAAACAATTATATGTACTATAAGTTATTGGAAGGTGGAGCCATTTTGTCAAGCTCTGCCACCCTCAGCTGAGATGAAATTAGTTTGGATGTTCAGGAACAACCCAAAAACCACCAAGACTCTGCCGTGACCTGGAAGCGGCTGAAGCACCAGTGCCACCGTCTACGCTACAGCCAAGCAAGTTTTACATCACCATGGACTAAAATGCATCTGGCWTCTAAGAACACCCCCCCCCCCTCCTCGACACCTTCAAGCTCAACTAAAGTTCACAGCACATACAGTAGACAAAGACAAAGGTGAAGCATTAAACCTCAAGAACACTTTAGCTGCTGTTAAACATGGTGGTGGTGGCATTGTGCTCTCAGGGCGTTTTGTTGCCATGAAGAATTCATCAGTATAACCTCAAGTCCTACGCTAGATAAAATTAAGCGTTCCTGCGAGACAATGATACAAAACACTCATCAGAGCTGCTTGTGGAATTGATAACGCAGGCTAGCTTTATGCTTTAGCAGCCACAACCCTAATAAAAATGTATGCAAGTCATGTCTTTCCCACAAACCACATGTTAGTAATCACATTACTATATTATATGATATTGATTATAAACAATGTTTCATAAAGCAGCCAGATTAACAAATGATTAAAAGAAAGTCTGATGTACAGTACCATTCCTACATTCCTTAAATTCCACCTTGTTTTATTAAAATGTACCTTTAACCGTCTAAAATATTCTTCCAGTGTTTTTAAGAGCTCTGCCTGATTGATACCTTTAACCAAAAAAAAAAAAAAACTGAATTTTTTTTATGTTTCATGTAACAGAAATAGCTTCACCCAGACAGCCCCACTTCCACTGATGACACAAAGCCTATATGAAATATTCATCAAATCTCTCAATTTCCACATTGTGTATTTGCATAAATCCGAGGAAGCCTTGACACCTTATTCATTAACTGAAAATAAATGCAAATAAATAATTAAAAATACTATTTAACCACATATTTACTAATTTACCACACTTTGAGCCTTTTTTATTTTTAATCGTCCTGTCATTGTAGTGTAATGAGGTATTGGGCTGCATATAATGAGCTTTCTCTGGAATCGGATGAAATTCACTGATTCGCTTTTGTATTCATTAAATAACAAACATTAAATGTCACGGCGTCTCCACCCTGGAACATTTATGATCAGCTTGGTTTCTTGATTGATCTATTTTTACTGCAGTTTCTTTCCCTCCTCTTCATCTCATGAACCTGTTCACAGTTGCTGATGGTTACACTCGTGCGTTTCCAGTATTGTTTCCCACCATCTGTACACTCTTACTAGTGTAAGTCTACAGTAGGAAGCTGGATTCCTGTCTCCATTTTTTCCCCCAGGTGTTGCCTCAGGCATTGCCTCTGCCACGGCCTAGAAGTCAACAATCGCTCCACTTCGAATGCATGATATTCTACTATATGATATTTGAATACAAGTGATTTGATTGGGATGGCTTGTAAACCAGTCTGGACAGCCATTGACAAACATTTTAAGAGTGACACAAATACTCATTTTCACAAGGTCCTGCTTCAGTGTTTTTAGATCTTTTTGTCAGATGTTACTCTGGTATACTGAAGTATAACTACMAGCATTTCATTATTGTCGATGGCTTTTTATTGACAATTGCATTAAATTCACGCAAAGAGTCAGTATGTGCAGTGTTGGCCCCCTCCGCAATTCCCCCTGGCCATCAACTTCTAGGCCGCATCCTGAGTGATGGCGCAGCCCATTCTTACATAATCAATTCTTGGAGTTTGTCAGAATTTGTAGGTTTTTGTTTGTCCACCCGCCTCTTGAGGATTGACCACAAGTTCTCAATGGGAGTAAGGTCTGGGGAGTTTTCTGGTCATSGACCCCAAATTTCAATGTTTAGTTCCCCGACCCACTTAGTTATTACTTTTGCTTTTGGGCAAGGCCCTCCATCATGCTGGAAGAAACATTGTTTGTCACCAAACTGTTCCTGGATGGTTTGGAGAGGTTTGCCTCTGATTATGTTTTTGTATCATTTAATCATGGCTCCGTGAGAAACAACCCCACATATGAATTGTCTCAGGATGCTTTACTCTTGGCATGACAATGATATAATTTCAAAGAATCATTTCTCAAAAAATTAAAAACAATGAGTATATAATTAGGAACTAATGATGGCACAAACCAGTGAGGATGAGCTGCCACCATCAGGAATGCAAATCCTGCAAATAACCCTGCAAATAATGGCTCTTTCCATGCACTTAATCTGGTTGGGCTTTCAGCTGCTCCTGGTAAGGTGTCGCCACAGCGGACCATCCAGTCAGCACATACAGTACAAGCTTGGTACAGATTTTATGCTGGATGCCCTTCCTGACCCAACCCTCCCTTTTTATCCAGGCTTCGGACTTGCACTGCATCCAGTGGCTGGGTTTGGGCGTCGGCTGGGAATCTGGCCTTCCGCATGGCTGGCGACACACTTACCACTGAGCTGCCAGTGTCCTATCTTTGCATCTTTACACTCAATGTAATTGTCAGAAAAAGCCTTTGACACTTACTGTACGTACGTACTTACTTACAAACGTTGAGATCTAACAACACTGAAGCAGCAGACTTTGTAAAAAAAGATTCATCATTGACTTTGTTTCAGAGTTTACATTTATCACGGGGCAAGATTGTATAGCTTAACTGCAAGAACAAGAAGACGGTGAGCATTACAGTACAAGACCGATATATTTGACATTAATATGTCTGAATGTGGTAGAATAGCAGTAYGTTAAATACAGTATGTTTATAAACTAGGTGTGATCTAGCAGGTATGATTACCATATCATCACATACATGTATTCATGAACTCTTAGACTGGTTTGCCTTATTACATACTTCTTGTTTTTTTGAAATTTCCATCCTACTGTAAGCTTTAGTAATCCTCGAAGATAAAATGTAAAAAAAAAAAATTTAAAAAAATGTAATCTATGGTACGTGCATTAATAGATTTCTGAGAATTCTTAAAGCAGCGAGCCAACGGAACGATTGAAGAGAGTTATTGGGAGCACATTAACTTGTCAACATCTCTATTCCTTAGCCGAAAGGGTGAAGTAATATGCTATTAAAATGAGAGGAAGATGAGCACCTTGGGTGAGAGGTAGACATGGTGAGATACGAGGAACACGGGAACCGCATTAAAGTCTGGCTGTGTTCTCCTTAAATAGCCTTGTTGGTGCGTCAGCGTGGTTCTCATCTGACGCCCATTTGTTACCCGAGCACGAAGAGTTTCCCTTTTACTCGGCTGTTCTGCTAGAGCGACTTGTAAATGATGTCAATGTGTAAGTTAATGATTCGGACAACACACACCACCGAGTAATCAATAATGCGCGCTCATACTTGATGGATTCGCATACAGACGCTAGACAGAGGAAATTTTACATAACACCTCAACGATTTGAAGTTCTCCTGGTCGAATGTGTAGTTTTTAATTAAACGTGATTTCATCTGCTTTTGCGAGTTCTGATGATGTGTGTGTGTGTGTGTGTGTGCATGTGTGTGTGTGCTGGTGCTTTCTGGAAGTGATCTAGGAAACAACATCATGGTTAAAGTAGGTCTTGACTAATGAACCAAAGCCTCCTGAGTCCCTCTGAGACATGTCAGCGCTCTGTAAATATCAGCGAAAGGTTCAAAAATAACATTGCGCTCACACCGCTCCAGAGGTTAATGCATATGGATATGGTGAGTTAAATTTCTGCTGACCGCACTTCACCTGTCAAGCAGCAACTTATCCTGCTGCGTAATTAAGTTTCCTTAGATGGAACTCAATAACCTAACAATAATTGGTAAAGATATCTTGGGCATGCGTCTTGCACATCCAGTACACATGCACATACTGTACGACAGCAATGCCAACTCTTAATTCATGTTTGGTGTCACTTATACCTGTAGAGATTACATGTAACTGTTTAGTGCTACAAATATTCAGATTTACTGTAATGCTGCATCTAACTCGGTACTCAGAATGACATCATGTTTAACCTCCATGCCTTTGAGCTCTAAAGTAGGAACAAATCATGGATCTGTCTTTTGTTACTGTATGGTCAGTGTTTTAGATTTAGCAAGCAAATGCCGTACAATATGTCTGTTTGTTGAGTGATCTAAAGCAAAAAATTTCAAACGACTATAAGAAGTGCGATTGTGAGCAAGCATAAATATATTTAAAATAAATGTCATTTATATCGTGCTTTCCAAGACAAATGTCCCTTCAGAAAATCTATCATGAAAATAATCAAAGCAATAAAAAACATTAATTGAAATAGTAAAACCAATTAAAAAAATATTTACAAAAGATGAAAATGAAAAAACACTTAAAAATGAAATTTAATTATCTAAGATAACACAATTAAGATACCACTTTCTTTAATTTCCAAGTAGAAATTCCAGGTTGACCTAATCCAGCCTGTTCTTGAGTAATTGTGGGGTAAAAAAATGAAAGAAGAAATTTAAGCTTTTTCAGAATTATTTGTTGATGCTGGTTTTGTCACTTTAAAATTGGCCTCAACCATAGATGTGTGGGAATGTCTTTCTTTCTTTCTTTCTTTCTTTCTTTCTTTCTTTCTTTCTTTCTTTCTTTCTTTCTTTCTTTCTTTCTTAATCTCACTAACAAAGATTTATTTTCTTTGTACATTGCTACAATATTTTCTGTCCTTAATGTGAAAATGAATAATGGGCCTTGTATTCCTTTAGAAGGCATTATCTGCTCATTTCAAATAATGCATGTTTATTTAGTTATACTGTATCTCTACTATAGGTACTGTTTACATAACTTATACATACAGCTAGGGTCGAACCGCAGAAGATTTATACACTGATACCTTTGGATTAAAATAATACCAATTTGAACAAACATCCTATCTCAGATACAGTAATTTAAGCATTAATATACCGGATATGTGTTACATGCTGATTTTTGACAGTGCCTACACCCCCCACCCCCCCACCCCGTAGCATGGTGTGCAAAACACTCTAACGCAGAAACACTGCAACTGCGAAATCAATAACACAAGTGCAAAAATCAATAACACAATGTCAAAGTGGAAAAGCAACAAAATCATTAACACAACAGAAAAATCAATAACACAATAGAAAAACTAAAAAAGCACAACAGCAACATCAAAAAAACATAACAGCAACATCAAAGGGACAACAGCAACATAAAATAAACCGCAAAATTAAAAACACAACAGTAAACTCAAAAACCTAGCAAAATCAAAAAGATGACAGTAGAATAAATAAAAATAAAATATTAAATAAAAAAAAATAAAATTAAAAATAAATTTAAAAAATACAACRTAATCAAGAATGTTCCAGCAAAATCAAAAGCACAATAGCAAGTGCTAATACACAATGTGAAAATCTAAAACACAACTTTGAAATCAAAAACAAAGCAGCAAAATAATAAAAACAGCAAAATAATAATAATAAAACATAAACAGCAAGAAAATCAAGAACACAACGACATTAACTCAAAACAGAAAGGGCATGTTGCACATCACACACTGCTTTCTGGGTGGATATGGGGTGCTGTAGCCAATCAGAAACGGGCAGGTCATCTTTAATAAGGACCTCCACTTTCCATTTTGGTTTAATATTGTCTGAATTTGTTCTTTTTATTTTGCTGTTGCCTGTTTGATTTTGATGTTAGATTTTTTGATTTGTTAAAGTGTTTTTAATCAGATACAGTGTGCAATTTGGGGCCCMTGCAATAAACACATTTTCCATTTATTATAGTTTTTCTTATAATTTTATAATAATATTTTTTTTCTCAAGGGGCCCAGCATGTTTGTCTAACATGGTAGCACAACAAGAATCGATACATATAATGAAACTGTAAAGTTGGTGTGTCGGTACATTAGAGACATTTTGGAGAAAATAATTTGTGGGGACTTACAGTAAGACGAGTGATAGAACACATCACRATGTTTTTTGGAATTTTACTTTGCCTGTTTGCCTTGTTTGTGCACGCATCAAGTAAAAACTACTAAATTAATAGAAMTTTTGATAGGTTTTTCACATGTGYATTTAGCCAAGCTTGAGGTACAGTAACTTACTGTATAGGCTTTGGTTCATCACAATCATCCCGCGGGAAGAGATTTTCAGAGGAGTTAAATATTCAATGGAAAACACACTTTTATATCATAAAAATAATCGACCTTGAAAAAATTATAAATTTTTTGCATAATTCAACATTTTTTAATATGCGCTTATGAGTGTGCAATTGCAATCTACTTAATAAACGCAATCTCACACCTTCATTCCGCTCATCTTCATGCTAACACGTAAAAAATTTGATTTCATTCCAAACTTCAGCAGATGGCAAAGGTGTACATTTTTTTCTTAAATGTTTTAAAATTCCACGCCAGCGCTGTCGTGGGCACATCTATGTTTTATGAGTTGAAATTCACATGTACACATGACCTCAGAGTACAAACCAGCCCTGTGTTTGCGCTCTACAGTAAGTACGAGATCTTTTGGTTGTGCTGCCGTACAGCTAGCTGAGCGTCAGGTAAGTTGACATTTCCAGGGTGGTTGAAATGTAAACACTCTCATTACTTGGGTAATTATGCACATCCTGTAACAAACAAAACATCTTATTGGAAAAACAGGCGCTCATACAAATGCAATTACCCTCAACCTGTGTAATTACCTGATAGGCAATGTTCTGCTGCTGGTAAAATACACCTGTGTGCTTACTCGAGCCAAAACCCAAGTTGAAACACATGTGCATTTACATAAGATTTCAATTAGTTACTGTAATTCATATGCAAACGTGTACGAGTGTTATGCTCCGGGGATCCATTCAAAGATACCGATATCTGTTTATGGTCGGCTCACTCGGCTGTTCCACCACTGGCTGAAAAGTTGAAGACTCATCATASAGCTGAAAGGTGGACATTTCCTTTAATAGATTTTTGCTCCCCCCTCCGCACCTGCTATAAACACCACACGTATGCAAATGTGCTCAGCATCCTTCCCAACAAATCTGCTGTGAATCCAGGCATCTCTGCTTTGAAGGCAGCGTGGGGGAGCTGTTCCCTTGGTGATACGATCACCGATGGAAATGGAGGCCACTAGAAAATTGTCCTTGCAGGACAAAAACGATCTGGTCTAAATGAAGTGTCACCGAACGAAAATCTTTGCCTTACTTAGACAGGAAAATTAAATAGCGTGGGCTAGCCGTCGAAAAACGAGGGAATACGGTGCAAAATGGCTGCTTAAAAAACATGAAAGTGCCCTCTCAGGGGAACCGGACATCACTGATGATTCAGTCAGGTATACGGAAGGACCGTGGGCTTTCACCTGACGTCCTGATGGAATGCTGACGGCGGCGTATCGTTGATCGTTAAGAGCTCGTTAGAGCATCTTATGCTTCTTTGTTAACATGTCASAACGTTAACGTGTCCATTGCTTTTTAACGTGTTGGAGAGGAAAATGCTCGGTGTTGTGGGATTTTATATCCGGCTAGACTGTTAAAACCTCGAATAGCATTTAATCCCCTGGGAGTTCGAGGTGGTTGAAACAAATGAAGTGATTTTAAGACTGAAATGAGCAACAAATAAGCTACCAAGGATTGTGAAGCTCAAAGTAAGCCAAAAATAAATAAATAAATAAATAAATAAATAAATAAATAAATGTTGGTCTCGTTCTTTTAGTCGTGCTGGAAAATGAAACCACCCCATGTCTTCTCATCAGCTAGTGAAGGAGCTGGAACATTTGCTACCTACCACTTTTTGACCTAAGTCTCAAAACCATTAAGTAACAAAATGGAGCAATCCATGGATGTTAAAAGTAATTCATTTTCACATTTTCCGCTGCTTGCACTCTCTCTCTCTCTCTCTCTCTCTCTCTCTCTCTCTCTTTTTCCTTCTTGAACACACACACAATTCTTTTTCTTTTATCATTTGCCAGCTGTCCAATAAGGTTCACTATTGATTACAATCTTTATTTTATCTAGATGATCTGATTACACAATTCTTTTTTTCCCCTACACCTCAATTATCACAACTGTGTGAAAAATCAGACACATAAACAAAACTCAGTGTCAGATCATTTGACTCATCCCCAAACTACAGAACGTAATTGCAACTAGCAATTAAAATTATCGTTCTCATTTTCTACATTGCAACCATTCAAGCTCTGCATGGACACAAAGTGATCAGATTATGATAACRTTATGACCACTTACCTAATATTGAGTAGGTCCCCCCATCGTGCCACCATAACAGTGATGCACTGTGTGTTCTGGCACCTTTCTGTTGGATCAGACTACACGGTCCAGCCTTCACTCCCCATGTGCATCAGTGAGCCTTGGTCACCCATGACYCTGACGCCAGTTCACCGGTTTTCCTTCACTGAATCATTTTATTATATCCTGACCACTGCTACTTGGGAACATCCCACAAGAGCTGCAGTTTTGGAGTTGCTCTGACCCAGTCGTCTAGCCATTAGGTCCTTTTCACAGTAGCTACATTTAAAATATCTTGTTACAATGGTGGCTGGGAGTGTGTGGGATATTTTAGGCAGCAAGTAAACTTTTTTTCCTGAAGCTGATGTGCTGGAAGAAGAAAAAATGGGCAAGCATAAGGATTTGACTTTGACTTTGTTGTCTAGACGACTGGTTCAGAGCAACTCCAAAACTGCAGCTCTTGTAGGACGTCCCTGGTCTGCAATGGTCAGGACGTACGAAAAGAGATCCAAGTAAGGAACACAGGTGAACTGGTGACAGGGGCATGAGAGGCTTACTGAAACAGTCTTTGTGAATCATTAAATATCAACAACCTGCAACGGAGCTGAGGAGCGACAGAAGATCCTCTAGTCATGGTTGAGGTGATGGACGATGCATCAGTGATTTTTTTTTTTTTTAAGTGAGTTCGAACGCCATGCCATCCTGCTCTGACAATCTTTACCTGGGATTTACTGTATGTAGCACCAAATCAAAGAGGATGTTATACTGTATAGTGTARTAAACTAGRGATGACCAGATATACTGCAGGCCTTGCCTGTAATGTTATATTTACAATATTCTCCTGTAAGATTTCTCTTAAATGAAGGATCAGCTTGCAGAAATAGTGAGAGGTTTTTAATGCATACTGTAGGTTAATCCCTATAAAAGAGGATTAGAAATAATAAAAAAATCAGTTGCCAGGTTTTATTTATTTTATTCTTAAAAAAAAAATCTTTAAAAAAATATTTTTTTTTTACTATATTTACATGCTGTTCTGCAAGCATATTAGGCCCTATCTGTCCATTTTGGCTGATGTTCGATTCAAAGCAGCATGACTGTTGTTTCATGACGTTTATGTTTGTGTGTGTGTGTGTGTGTGTGTGTGTGTGTGTGTGTGTGTGTGTCTTTGGCTGTTTTTATATGCTTTCTCAGCTAACTGTGAATGACTGAGTGTGAGTCATATCCATTGGCAAGCCTTCTCTAAATCCCTGCAACTGAGACCAAATCAATTTTTAAGGCCGGTTACAGTAGTCACTAAACCAGCTTAACTATTCGCTTGACGGTCACTGAATCAAATCAGAGCCAAAAGCAGACAGAGAGGGTTTTTTTCTTTCCAGTTATAGTCACTTGCTCAAGAAGTGGAAAAATGTTAATCTTCTAATCTCAAAGCAGCTTGTGGTTCGAAGTAGGGGATTTAATCCTTACAGGTGGAAATTAAATTAAGTTGAGGTTTGAATCAAAGCTGCAAAAATGTCTCTTCTTCTACGTTCTCTAGTTCATACCAATGTGGGGACAGAGAGAGAGAGGCTGCATATAGAGAGAGTTTTGTTATAAACAGTGGAACCTTAAATTGCGTGTAACT
>QMIH01000670.1:131493-148993 GCA_003987875.1 Clarias batrachus | reverse complement strand
TTAACATAATGTAACCTAACGTTAAGACTCCAGATACCAGAAAAGAATTTACACYATCTGGCAAAAAAGCCACATGCTACGACTTTATTTAACAGCCTTTAGCTTTGACGACGGTGCACAATATGGTGRCTAATTCATGTGTGAAACTGATTCCTCATGCTCCCAGAAACCCTCTTTTATAATCTGGTCCTGGAATGTGCCTGTATCAGAGAAGGAAAACTCCATAGATGTGMTGACCTGATCATTCAGTACATGCAGGTGGTCAGCTGACTTCAGTTTATTGCCACATAACGTTGCTGAGTCTCGACCTGAGCGACTGAAGCAACTCCAGATCATAACACTGTCTCCAGAGGCTTGTACAGTGGACACTGTGCATGGTGGCTGCATCGCTCTGGAATAGGCTCAAATTGGACTCATCAGATCACATGACCCTTTTTCATTGCACCAAAGTCCAATCTTTATGCTTTCTGATTAGTCTCATTAATGTTTTTTTTTTTTTTATTTTATGGCCGCAGCTGTTTAGTCCCAATTCTGTGACTTCTTATCACATTGTGTGTGTGTGTGTGTGTGTGTGTATTTGACATATTAAACAAATTAGGCTGTTGAAAATCATTTGTTCAATATATGTCTTTAGATTTTACGCCACCATCTCTGCGCAAGAACATTGGAATTCCACACTTGATAGCGTGCTGCGATTTTAGCTCGCCCCTGAACAGTCAAGGGGTTGGCCATCTTTGTTTACAGTACATTGCATGTGCTGCCTCCTGTGGCTGAGCCTGTACCATCGACACGGGAAATATGAAATCCCATTTACTATCATCTATTTAGAGAATATTTTCATCATGACTCCAGTGATACTACAAGTTCTATAGCCGTTAAATATCGCCAAATTAATTTTCAATCACCCTGTAGATTAAATTGCAGAAATGGGAGCAAATGTTTGACAGTGACAAGATAAACAATTTACAAATTGTTTGTTTATGTAACAACCTCATCAGCGACCTCATTTCCCCTCTTGTCTGTTCCAACCAATCAGCATTCAGCATCAGCAATCTACTAATCACCGACCTGATCATCTGTCATCATCTGCACCTGTTTCTCACTGGTTCATGCCTTAAGTTAGTTGTTTTTTTTTCCTGTGCAAATGATCCGTGGGAAAGCATATCTCTGAAACTACTCAGCTACAAGGACTGCACTGAAAATGAGAGACAAAAAAGTCCTTCAGGAAGCCTGGAGAACTATTCTTCAACATTACATTAAAAATTCAACAAAGTCTGGCTCTTTGGAAGCAAAATACGAAGATATGAGGGGGTGCACTGTACTGTTTATGCCAAAATTTAATCTAATATACAAAACTAAAAAAAAAAAAAAAAACTCCATACATTGATCCAAATCAACTATTATTCAATTCAGCATGAACTAATATTCCAGACAGTGAACCAGTTAAAAGTTTTAACAAACCCTCTTATTCAACATTTTTTATTTAGTGATATGTATTTTGGAAATTTATAAATTAATTATRAATAAATTTGGAAAGACCATTGAATCAATTATGAGTGTCCAAACTTTTGACTGGTATTAGGTATTACAATATATTTCTCGGTGTTRGGGCTACCCAAATTCCACCCAAAACTATATATATATATAAAATTCCCCACAATGATGTGTGTGTACTCTGCGATGGATTGGCACCCTATCCAGGATATACCTCACCTCGTGCCCTAGGTCTCCTGGGACAGTCTCCATGCCCCCKGTATAAGGGATAAAACGATATAGGTCGATGAGTGAGTGAGTGATGAAATTCACCACACTACTGTACATGCTATGCTGTACTGTACATCTAAAACCCACTGGAGCCCAAAAGATATTTCCTGGTCAGTCATTTTCAATACATCAAACAGATAAAGATAACCTTTAGATAGAACCTGAACAAACAGTGTTTCATATCCACGTTCCATCAGCCTAGTGCTTAGTCACCACCTTTGTTTAAAAGCCGTATCAAGAGTTGATAGCAGCTTGGGGGAAATTTCACAACCCACTCACTCACACTCAGCAAACAAATACACTCCATATGGCTTATGACACAACTGTGACTTCCCAATCATCAATAATATCCAAACATTTCCAAATGGGAAGAAAAAGGCTTCATTCAGAGCGATGCTTTTATATCTTTCTCACAGCTGAGCCAGCATCACGCAATTGAAAATAACCAGTTCCTTGAATTGAACAAAACTGCAACATACGCTCTTTCAAAAGAATATTGTATGCATTTGACATTCCCCCACTAGGGTCAAGTCTCATACCTTATTATTTCATTTTCACAAATAGTCTAATATCCAAATCTAATCCTACAGTATTAATGCCAGAACAAAATGGAGAGTGGTTCCTGCCAGTGCTGACTTCTGGACACATTTCTTTATCATGACTAATACCTGTACAACCAGGCTTATACAATAAAAAAAGAAAAAAAAAAAGACAGAAAAATCCACAGTTTAGTATTATGGACAGAAATGGACATTATGGACACTGAAATCTGTACACCTTGCACACCAACCACTCTAGAAACCTACTTYCAGGACATATGGTCCTGCCTACCCATTTTGCATTTTTGCCAACCAGTCACTATTCAATTATCCCTCCTGCTGAACCACCGCATCCCGCTATCCTCATCACGATGTTTGCTTGGAGATGCAGAAATTAATCGGAGAAAAGCAGCAGAGTATGTCTTACAGCACTATCCACTGCCAAATGGGGTGGGATTGGAAATCAAAGAATACTATCGATCTCACTTAGTGGGAAAAAGGTTAATAATTGACTATATGTCAGTGAAAAACCTATTTATCTCCATTACAAACCAAAAACACAGAATTTTAATCAAATGTCTGGGCACCTACTTAAATCACTTAAATCAACTACCTGCYCCTTTCTTTTCTTCTCATTTTTATTATACCGTATATCCATCCACTTTCCATGCGGTTTAACATACAGCATGTAGTGTTGCAGCAGGCCTTGAGCCTATCCCAAGGAGCACAGGGTACACGGTGGGGGACACCCTGGATGGGGTGCAAACCCATTGCAAGGAACGAGCACACATCTAATCGGGCCAATYGGTCTTCGCACTGAAGGTGGAATCCAGAGTAAATGGAGGAAATCTACCAAGCAATGGGGAGATCATGCAGAGCAGAGGTGAGATTCAAATCCCCAGTGCTGGAGATGAGAGGAAACAATACTACTGCTAATGCACTGTGCTGCCTTGTTGTTCTTCTACTAGCTAGTGGTGCGTAAGTATGCTACAGAGGATATGAGTTTCAATGGTCGATTCATATTCAATAAATCGACACTTTCAGGGTTTTCATAGTCTGAGAGCTTCTCAATGACTGGTGTTGGGGCTTCTTTTTGATGTTCTTCAAGTAAGTAGATCTTATTCTTAGTAGTAATAGACATAGTAATTGGATGGGGTGTGCTTGGCATTTTTGAAATAACAAAATGCCATTATTATTAATAGTATTTGGTTTCTTGCCTACCATGAGGAAGGCCTGGATTTGGTTCCCGGCCGCTGCATATACCCCAGGCACAGGATGCAGCGCAGGTCTCAAGCCCAGAGAAAAATGGGAGGGTTGTGTCAGGATGGGCATCCGACTTAAAACCTGTGCCAAGCTGTGAGTAGATCGGGTGGCAACCCCTTCGACAGGGGCTGCTGAAAARACAACAGTGACAACACCGTTATCAATATTTATGGGCTCCCCTTTGTGAAGTAAAGAAAGCTAAAAGGATAAAGGAGGAATACATATCATTGCAATTAAATTCCCATTTTAAAAAAGGAAGGGGGTCATTTATTTATATTACCCAGATCTAAAAATACTTTACCCCAGGAGATTAAACGCTACAAATAATTTTAAAAAAAGGAAAGGAAAACTCCCATCGCTTCCTAAATCTGAATAAAACTGGGGCTTGTTGTTATGTTCCAGCATGCAGATTTACCGCACAGTAGTGGTACGTGTTGAATTTGAAGGTTTATGTGGACCTGGGGAGACCTTTATCACAGCAACACAACATCAGCTGCAGCACCAGAGGCAAATGACCTCAACAGTGAAACACAGTCCCTGGCACACGGGCAAGGTTTTCACAGTAATTATTTCTAGTTCTGTTCTAATAACTGCTTATGCTTTATGTTTCTATGCACGCTATTATAGGCACAGTGCATTTACCAAAAAAGATTGTTCTTCGAAAAGTGCTTGTACTTTGCAGAACTGGTTTTTAATTAGGAAAATGACTTGAAATGATGTGAAAACGTAGGTCCCCATGCTGCTTAGTGGATTACTTCGTTTGGTTAAAAACCATGCTTGTTTATGAAAAATTAAGAGGATAAAATGACCATAGACAGGATTAAACTTTACATCAATTGCTTGATCTTCATGATGATCGAATGATGACTGAACGAATACTCGTGAACATTTTACCGAGTGTATAGAGGAAGCTGCAAAAAATAAACAGCTGCATGCAATATTCAGTCTAAGGATCAAAGCACGTCTACCTGCCAGGTCTTATCGAGGAAAGCATGGAAGTAGCACTATTGCTGCCGGCCCTTGGCCATTATAAATGATCATCCTTTAACATCAGGCTGACATATCGGTATTGTTTCACGCTCTGCCTCCTCCTTGCAGACCCCCTGGCCTTTGCTTTCAATCAGACAGACTGCCGAATAAGCCTCCATTGTGGCCAAATAATACGTCTCTCAAGCGGGATGAGTTCTTTTACTGCTTCTGATTGAGTCCACACTGCAATCCCACCCTGCCTCCTCTCTTTGTGTAGCTCAAAGGTGGTAGGGAAAAAAAAAAACAGCAAACAATGTTGCGAAGACGCTGACCTTTAGCTGTCAGACAGGGCTGTAACCAGAATCAGAATTTTAGTGAGGTCCATGTAGCAGAAGTGCCTCTTAAAACAGTTGCTTGCCTTAAAATAAAAAAAAAAAAAAAAAAAAAAAAAATCATAACCTCCTCTTATCTAAGGTAGCTTGTTTTATTTTATTCCATTACATACTCTGGTGGGTAAATCCTCTCCTTCTCTGTGCATGCTTTTATTTTCCGTTCTGCTTCTGTAACATTCTTTCCAATGACCTTATTTGATTATGATTATTGTTCTTTTTGTTGATGGTGCTGTTGTCCTATTTGTGCATATTTAAAAAAGTTTTTTTTTATAAATAATATAATCATAATATTTGTGCAACCAGACAATAATTTTATTGCAATCAGATACTGTTATTGCAATTCAATAATATTACTGTGATCGGATTATGGTAATGAGATCAGATTACATCACTTTGTCAGAATCAGATAAGGCTCCTGCAGCCAGATAAGGTTACTATGATCATGTCATATTACTGCAATTACTGTAGATATTGTTTCTTTGATCAGATTATACAGTACAGATTATTGAAATCATATAATGTTACTGTGATCAGATAAAGCTATAGTGATCATATAATGCTAGTGAAATCAGATAATGCCGGTGCAGTTAAGTAGTAGTACTGGGGTCAGATTACAGTATACTGTATAATAATATTATATTACTAAATCAGATAACATTATTGTGATCATATAAAATTACTGGGCTGCACGGTGGATTGGTGGTTTCCCCCAGGTACTCCGGTTTCTTCCCAAAACCATGCAGATTAGACTAATTGCATGAATGAGCATGTGGTCCTACCATGGCCATACAAATGGAAATAAATACAATGCCCAGCACAGCCTAGTTGGACTACAGAGATTCCTAGATGGATGGATGGATGGATAACATTACTGAGATCAGATAAAGTTACTAGAATTAGATAACATTACTGCAATCAGATAATATTATGGCTAAAATATTATTATTATTATTATTATTATTAATAATAATAATAACAATAATAATAATAATAATAATAATTTATATCACTTTTATCAAATAACATTCTTTCAGTCTAATGTAATGAGGTCAAATATCATTACTATAATTCAAAAACATTAGTGTGATCGTACAATGCTGCTGAAATCTGATAATATTCCTGCAATCAGATTAAATTTCAGTAATCATTTAGCTACGATCAGTTATTGTTATTATGATCAGATGAGGGTCCTGCAGTCAGATAAGGTTATTATGATCTTTTCATTTGACTGCAATTACTATAGATATTGATTCTTTGATCGGGTGCCATGACTGCAATCAGAAAACATTACTGCAAACAAATAAGATAAGATACCATTATTGAAATCACATAACAGTGTTGTGACCAGAAAATGTTATAGTGACCAGATTGTCACGAACTAACCGGAGATTAACCAGAAGACTAACAGTTAGCCCTGTAGCATGGATGGTAAACCCAAATGTAGCGTGAGCAGGCACCATGGGTGAATTAGTGAAGGGTTTGAGTTGAGATGTATGGAATACCGGGTGGATCCGGAGCGCCGCAGGYAGCTGAAGCCGGTAGGTGACAGGGTTAATCCGGAGGTTGATGCGGTATGGTCTGATGAATCTTGGTGATAGTTTTCGTGATTCTGTCTGCAGGTGTAGGTTTTTTGTTGATAACCATACCTTGTCACCTACTTGGTACATTCGTCCCGGTGGGTGTCGACGGCGATGTAGAAGAGTGTCGTGGGTGTTGGCATGTCGGATGGCGTCGTTTGCCTCGTCTCCAGAGCCATCAACACCGGCGAACAAATTGTTGGGCCAACAGTACAGTTCTTGATGGTCGAACATCGGAGGTTGGAAACCGTAGCATACCTCAAACGGACTGAGGTTGGTGGAAGAGGACGTATGGAGGTTGTGAGACAGCTCAGCCCAAATGAGGTAGCGGGCCCAGGAGCACTGGCGATCAGCAATAAAGCATCTCAGGTAGCGCTCCAGTTGTTGGTTGGTCCGCTCCGTCTGACCGTTTGTGGGTGGTAGCCGGAGGACAGAGTGCAGGTGGAGTCGATCAGATGGCAGAAGGCCTTCCAGAACCGGGATGTGAACTGGGGCCCTCTGTCTGAGACAATGTCCTTTGGGAACCCAGGCAGGCGGACTACGTGCTCTAATATCAGCTCGGCGGTCCTTTTGGCTGACGGAAGACCGGAGAGGGCGACCAGGTGAACAGCTTTGGAGAGCTGGTTCACGGTGGTAAGGATGGTGTCTTTTCCTTCGGAAACTGGCAGTCCTGTGATGAAATCAACGGCAATGTGTGTCCATGGCCGGCGGGGAACCGGGAATGGTTGAAGTTCCTCTGGTGATGGCTGGTTGCTGTCCTTGGACCTGGCACACACTGGGCACGCCTGGACTCGTCCACATCCCTCCTCATATTCGGCCACCATGTTGTCGTGATAGAGTGTCGGCCTTGGTGTTCTTGGACCCCGGGCGGTATGACAGGTGGAAGTTATAATTTTTGAAAAACAATGCCCACTGCGCCTGTCTGGGGTTGAGTTGTTTCAGGGTGCGAATAGTGATGAGGTTCTGATGGTCAGTCCAGACGCTGAACGGCTCTCTGGTGCCCTGCAGCCAGTGTCGCCATTCCTCCAAGGCCCACTTTATGGCCAGTAGCTCATGGTCCCCTACTCCGTATCGCTGCTGAGTGGAGTCAAATTTCTTGGAGAAAAAACTGCAGGGGTGCAGTTTTTGGTCTGGACCTTGCTGACTCACAACTTCCAGTTTCTGCGGGTCCATGGCCACACCCTGGAACGAGATGACAAAACCCAGGAACATGGTGGAGCGCTCGTGAAAAGCGCACTTCTCCAACTTACAGTACAGTTTGTGGGCAAGGAGTCTCTTTAGGACCCCTCTGACGTGCGGGACGTGTTCGTTGATGGTTTGGGAGTAGATGAGGATGTTGTCTAGGTAGACGAACACCCAGCAGCCTAACATGTCTCTGAGAACATCGTTAATAAATTGCTGAAACACAGCGGAAGCGTTGTGAGACCAAAGGGGCTGACCAGACTTTCGTAGTGTCATGTAGGGGTGATGAAAGCTGTTTTCCACTCATCGCCCTCCCTGATGTGCACCAAGTTGTAGGCGCTCTGGAGGTCCAACTTAGTAAAAATGGTGGCACCAGAGAGAGCGTCCAGGGCAAAGTTGGTAAGCGGCAATGGGTGTCGGTTCTTTATTGTGATGATGCTGGTAATCGACACAGGGGCGTAGACTACCATCGCGTTTCTTCACAAAAAATAATCTCGCGGTGGCAGGTGAGGTAGAGGGCCGGATGGTACCATGGCGAAGTCCGCTGGAGACATATTCCTCCATCACCTGCATCTCGTTTTTGGATAGGGAGTAGAGGTGGCCACGGGGTGGGACGGAGCCTGGCTGAAGGTCAATCGCCAGGTCGTAGGGGCAATGTTGAGGTAGATGGGTGACACGTTTCTTGCAGAAAACTTCAGCCAGGTCCTGGTAATCTCGTGGGATGTTGTCTGTGTCGACATCGGGGACCTCGGTCTCCCTAGAGCACATCCCAGCCTCAGCCCGTAGGCATAGTTCGTGGCAGGTCGGTCCCCACTGTAGGATCCGATTTTGATAGGTGGTGACGGAATGGAGATGATGTAAAACTGGATCTGTTCCTGATGTTGATAAATGACGATGGTGATAGGCTGGGTTCGGAGGGCGATGGGACTGGAGGAGAGGGGGGACTATCAACTGATGTAATCGTTACGGGCTGGGATAATGCCTCTGTCTTTACCCCCAGTCTTTTGACATAAGAAGAGTCAATGAAGTTGCCCGCGACACCGGAATCAATGAACGCGGTACTTCCAACTCGTTTGTGGCCAAACTGGAGGTGTACTTTTACCGTGATACGGGAATCATCGGTCAAGGTGGTGGAGAGGGAGGTGGAACCCGGTGAGCCCCTCTCATTTCTCACCGGGTCTGCGCGTTTTCCGGTCGCAGAGGACAGATGGCTCGGTGGTGTGTTGCAGACCCACAATAGGCGCAGAGCCCCTCCCTGAATCGTCGTTCCTGTTCTGCAACGGTTAAGGAGGCACGTCCTAATTGCATGGGTTCCCCGGCTCCTGTGTTAACCATGGCGGGAGGTGGAGAACTGATGGGTCCGGTAGGTGTAGCAGTGAATGGAGACCAGGCTTCGGAGACTGGAGCTTGGGAGAAGAAAGGAGTGGATCGATGTGTGGGATGATGTAGTGGCATCGTGGTGGGCGGCAGGGTACGGGGAGCTGGCTTGGGGTGAGCGAGCAGACGTTGGTCGATCCGGAGGGCGAGTTGGATAAAGCCCTTCAAGGTTGCTGGGAGCTCTTGTCCGGCGAGCTCGTCCTTTATAAGCGAAGCGAGTCCCTCATAGTAAGTCATCCGGAGTGCGGAGTCTCCCCAGTCGGTTTGCACAGCGAAGAGAAGATATAGAGGTGATATAGCTTGGAGTTGGTCTCCACCTCAGCAGCAGGATGTTCAAAGGTGAGCCTGAGTTGGCAGGTGAATTCCATGTACGAGTAGGCAACGTCCGAATCTGAACGAAGGACCGCCGTGGCCCACTCAGCAGCCTGCCCGAATACAAGACAAAAAGAACAATGTGCAGTCGGTCTGTGGAGTACCTGGTGGAATTGAACTCAAACACGAGATTCAATGAGGTTAGAAAAACACTGCACTTCCCATTTATCCGTTATGGCTAGAAAAGGGGTCAAGGGGTTGGTGGTGCAGCACCCACTACGATGGGCGTGGCAACAGCCGGCTGAGCGGTCACCCCACGGAGGTTCGCGTTCTCCTGTCGCAGCTCCGCCACCTTGCGGTGCAAGACATCTTGGAGCTCCTTGCGGAGAGACGCGACTTCATCACGGAGCTGATCGACCAACTTAGCATGCTGGTCAACCACATTGCAGAGGTGAGCAAACTCCACTGGGTTTACTGCTGTTGGCTCGGTCATTCTGTCACGAACTAACTGGAGATGAACCAGAAGACTAGCAGTTAGCCCTGTAGCGTGGTTGGTAAACCCAAATGCGGAAGTAGCACGAGCAGGCAGGATAACCACGCTGGTTATTCTTAGAAGTCTCCCGAAGTGAGAGCAAGAGTTTACACAAATAAACCAGCGTTCTAAATACACACACCCAATCGGAAGCAATAACCCAAGAAAGTGAATACTCACGTTTAGAGGAGCGAATTGTTGGCAATAACATGGGAAAAAACTCAATGACTGAGCGAGTGTAAGGCGCCAGCTTGTCTCCTTTTATGCTTCCTGAGTCGCGACCGTACTACTTCCGGGTCCTCGTGTCGGTCGTGTTAAGAGTGTGCATGACACAGATAATGCCAATGCAATTGATTACAATTTGTTATTATTAGATTACAATGTGTTGCAGTTAAATAGCAGTACTGTGTTCTGTGTACTGTGTACAATGCTGTTAGAATACTACGTACATCACATTATTGTGATTAATTAATATTCTGAGATCAGATAACATTCCTGCAATCAGATAACACTATTGTGATCATATAGCGTTACTGTATCAGAACATGTTATAATAATCTGATAATGTTACTGCAAATAATATTACTGTCATCAAATATCTTTCCTGCTACCAGATAACATTCCTGCTACAGTATAATGTTACTATAATCAGATTACTGTGATCAGATAACATTCCTGCGGTCAAATAACATTATTGTGTTATACATTGTATCATACTGTATACTGTAATGCTGCTGAAATCTGATAACATTATTGCAATCACATAAAAGTTGTGTGATCAAATAAAATTATTGCGATGAATTATTGTTACTGAAATCAGATATGGTTGCTGATATATGACAATAGSCAGGTGTTCACATACTTTTGAGCTTAAAGCTTACAACTTGGATAATACATTACCAATTAAACATTACATTTTTATTTAATTGGAAATTTAACAGCGTTAAACACAGAAACAAACATGCAAAGTGATAGTTGGGACTGCACCCAGTGTAGCCCAAAAGTAACTTGAAACTGATAAAGAGCTGGCTGGCTAACTTTCATCTTTTCAGTTATCAGTTATAGATGTTTTAAATAGTAACATGGTTGTCTAAGGCAATTACTGTAATTACCAATGGCAGAAAAAAAACTATACTTCTGTATTAAGAAGGTGCAGACGTTATACAGAATGTATGACAGTGTACTGGACACCCAGTGCACAATAGCCAACTTCTGCTCAGGGCCCAGCAGCCTAAGGTTGCTGCCGGGTCCCAGTCCAACCGAGCTCCTGTGAGACGCACAGCACAAACAATTCTGTTCCATGGGGGTCCGACCCTGCAACCCACAGCACCCAAAGGCTCCACTGTGAACATCCTGGTGCCACACACCACAGCACACAGAGGCTCTATGGAGTCATGTCCCAATGGGCCAAAGCTGCCCTAGTGGCACAAGGGGCATCCAAAACCTAGCTGGTTTTAATATTATAGATGGTTGGTGAATTTATGTATGTTTCTGTTATTCAGAGACTTAAGTACCTTGATATTTTAGCTGGTAAAAAGGATCATTTAACCCCTGACAGATTCCTGTTGATAGATTCTGTTACATGTCCAGCCCACTTAATGTTTTTTTTTTTTTGCACTCTGAGTCATCTTCTGCAGTATTATTTTCTAAAGTGAAACATATACAGTTTTTTTATATGTTTAATGCAAGAGTCAGCCATGGGCAAATTTCATACAGCTGGACGATGACGGTTTATAATAGAACCCATTACAAGTAAACCTCATTATAACATTCTACCTATAATACAATATGCTTCCTATGTAAATGAGAATACATCCTCAGTACATATTGCCTTGTGGAATAACCCCCCCCCCCAACACCCCTCCCCGGCACGTTAATCATGAGCAGTGTCTCATGATGCAAATGTTAGCTGAAGGCCCGAGCGTGTTTCTAGCAGCGCACCAGAGGTGACTGTGTCAAAAACGCGGGGCTGCATTACTGTGCAAATGAAATGCAGAGAAATTAAAGATACAATCATGCTCACAGGCGAGACAAAAGTGCTGCCGCGACATGGCGTGACATTAGACAGCCAGGCCTGGCAGGAGAGTTTGTCCCACACAATTAAAATGAGTGCATCTCCAAGCAGTAGTGTGCTTCTGAGCTATTCTCTCAAAGGCCAGATTGTTTTGTGAGATGACATAAAAACCCAACAGATACACATCTAATTAGCACACGGCTGTGGTTCTGCTTGTTGAACGCCTGCCTCTAGACATTTCGACCTAAACTGCTGGGAAAATCACATGAACATCATACTTGATCATGTCAATAGCWTTAAAGTTTGCCAAATAAATGCCACGTATTCGGGCGACGTGCAATTACCGATATCAGAGGCTGGAGCATCAAAAGTTTCWCAGTGTGTTGTTGCTGTATTACGTTATTAGACTTCAGGGCTTGATAATTAGCTGCTCTCCGATCTAACTTCGCTGTTAAACACTTCAGGGTCAAGGAACCGGAGCAATTGCATCATCTGTAGGTCAGAAGATGTTACTTACTTGTGCCTGCGATGGTGCCAGGAATAATTTACAGTAGTTGGTTTTGAATGGAATTCCCTAGACTGCATATAGTGGATGTAAAAAAAAAATCTACACATCCCTTTAAAATGGCAGGTTTTTGTGATGAAAACAAAATGAAACCAAAATAACTTATGTTTGATTTTTTTCCCCCCGCTTT
Source organism: Clarias batrachus (assembly GCA_003987875.1). Classification (NCBI taxonomy): domain Eukaryota; kingdom Metazoa; phylum Chordata; class Actinopteri; order Siluriformes; family Clariidae; genus Clarias; species Clarias batrachus. The sequence goes on along the minus strand of QMIH01000670.1, from coordinate 136,377 downwards.
TAATGTGATAGAGCAACCAACACATTTCAACTTGTGGGATCACAAGTACCATGGAGCACCATGGGGGCCATCATCAACAAGTCGAAAAAATGCGACACCACACTGACATTACGACAAAAATAGTCCAAAGGACAAGACAAGAGACATTAATGGAACTGCAGGAACATCTGGCAAGTAGTGGTCACTCCCAGCATGTAACACAATCTCTAGTGTTCTTCACAGTGTTATCAAAGCTGTGGGGTAGGGTGACTAGTCAGACACCATTTCTTATGAAAAACATCCAAGTCCATCTAAATCCAGAGATTACTCCATGTATCTGTATTTTACCTACATGTTTTCCATATGTGATTCTTTTGACTTCACGTGTACTACAATCTGTACTTTTACTTCTTGTATTTTAAATAGACTCGYTACTTTCCAGCTATGATACAGKAAATACACTGAATTTCCATTCTAAGCATAAGCGTTTATGGTGTCACTCCCACCATATCATGATTGAGCTACACCCCATGTGGGAATGACAGGAACAAAACAATTCCTCCAGTCCAAGTGTACAGAAATAACTGGCAGGTTAATGAAAGCGCAGATTGGTCAGTGCACCAACCAGTGATTGATGGTTATCTAGGCAACAGTTCCCACCCATTTTGTTTCTGTGCTGCGGATTCTCCTGGCTCCATTCACAAACCTCTTGAACGGGTGCACCAAATTTGTATCAAAAAGTAAGATTAGAAGCAATGTAGCTGAGTGGATAACTTTTGATTCAGCGGAGGGGGGAGGGGGGGGGTCGGATGGTGGGATACGCTATTTTGAGATCTCCACCCATTTATTAGACAATTAGTCTTTTAATTTTTCTTTTTTTAAATATCACCTATTTCACCTCATGTTTGAGAGACAACAGGCTCTACATATCTCAACTAGTGCAGTTTAATAGAATACTGCTGCTCGCAGAGTGCCGGGTTGGACGCGACCAAGACTCATACAGGGCCGAGGATGGGGGGGCCAATTACATTAAATGAAGAAAGATAACCACTTTATCATRGTTTATAAACGTTCATGTTACAGCCCCCATGCCCTGTAATGTATGCCTATAGATATCTAGCTAACATACTGAACGAAGGTGTGGTGTTCTCTTACAAGTTTCGTTTGATTTCACACCAATATCAATGTCTTTAATGATAATTTTTTCATGTGTGCCCTTTAGCCATATTCAGTATCCTTGCAGCATGCCCAAGTTTAGTGGTGGAAACTATTTGCCCTACGCAGGCTAGCAATGGTACTGTAGCAACTAGCTAGCTAAGCTAATTAAGTAATGAAAGAGGCTAACAATGCTACCCAACATTTGTTAATTATTAGTGGCGATAATTCATGTTATCAACAACCTCAACTTTAATTGTGTTTACATASTTTGAAATACAGCAATTTATTCATCCATCCATCTAGGAACCTCTGTAGTCCAATCATGGGCTGTGGAGTCCAATGGCAGCCACTGTATTTATTCTCATTTTCACCACCATGGCAGAACCTCTCGTCAACATTCACACTCTATGAGCAAATATGGGAACACCAGTTAGCCTAATCTGCATGTCTTTGGATTGTGGGCGGAAACCAGAATACCTGGAGAAAACCCAGCAAGCACGGGAAGAACATGCAAACTCCATGCACACAGACCCCGAGGTGGGAAGTGACAGTGCTAACCACTACAACAACTACTTTTGCCTACTTATTTTACTTTTTTGTAGTTTCTGCACTTTTGCCACCTCTACCTATACAGTACCTGGTGGCACAATGTTTTATTATCTGATCAGGCCAAGAAAAAATATTTGTGTATAATTTGAAAAGTTTACCACTTTAAGAACACCCATGATAAAGCATGGTGGTGACAGCATCATRCTAAGACGCTGTTTCTCTTCTGCTAGAACTGCAGCTCTACTCAGAATAAAGGGAATCATTAATAGCTCCAAATACCCACTTATTTTTGGAAGAGGCGCTGCAGGTCTCTTTTAGACAGGTGAAGATGAAGAAAAATTTCAACTTCCAGCACAATAACGATCCAAACCACAAATCCAAGTCAGTAAACAAACAGCTTCAGAAGAAGATTTGGGAAAAGTTTCGAAATGGTCCACTCAGAGCCTAGATTAAAATCCTATTGAAAACCTGCCGAGTGACTTGAAGTGGGTTGTGCACAAGAGATCCTCTCACAATTTGATAGAGAAGCGTTGCAAGGAAGAGGTGAATAAAATTGGCAAATCAATATGTGTCTAAATCGGTAGACTCTTAGCCCAAAACATTAATGGTGCATTTCAAGCAAAAGGAAGCTTAAACAAAGCACTGGTTAAGGGTTTGTTGTTTTCTGCTTAAAACATTTTGATTTGTTTTTCACAAGGATCTAACATAATTTAGCTCAGTTTTTTWWWWTTTTTTATATCAAATAACAGGGATTTAAAAAWAATAATAATTATAGCAGAGGATGTGAAGACATTTAGTTTTATATCCAGTGTACTCAGAAAAATGGCAACCTTAATGAGATGTAACTTAATGATAAACTCCAAATCATTAATCTCTGACAAAAACCTCTTCCAAAGTACGGTTGATCTGATATGCTTTTAGGATTCATCAGAAGAAACATTCAGCTGTGGAATTCTATTTCTAAAACCAATGTTAAACCATATTAGGTCTAATTATTGTCATTTTTATTAATTAATATAAATTTCATTAGTTGCCATTAKTGCTTCACACTTGCTGTCTTCTGGAGCGCAGTTACAGTTTTGTCTGCACTCAAAAAGAGCTCAATATTTCCAATGGAGCTAAAGTGAAACTGTAGACAGTGTTGGATTTCAAGTCAAGGGGCATGTTCTACACTATAAAAATATATTGCAAGAAAAAAAAAAAACAGTGGAAATCTGGCAGCATGGGTATTAGAAAAAAATATGTAAAAACAGATGAATACTGTGGGCAAAAATAAACACATAACAGTTATTGCATGTGCCACAAATACAACATGTAGCTCCTGATTATATATAGTTATTATGGAGCCTATTCCAGGAGACTTAGGGCACGAGACGGGGTATACCCGGGACGGTGTGCCAATCCATCGCAGGTTACACATAGCCACGTGCTCATATACACACTATGGGCAATTTGGGAATGCCAATTAGTCTAATCATCATATCTTTGGACTGTAAAAGAAAACCTGAACAAATACCAAGCATGGGGAGAACATGACACAGACCTGAAGCAGGAATCAAACCTGGATCGTGGATGTGCAAGGTGACTGTGCGAACCACTAAGCCGCCATGCCATCTACATCATCATACTTCCTGGTTAAAATACTTAAAAATATATATTTCTTCTTTTACAGTTAACTACTTTCTCATTTAACTATTTTTAAAAACAAAAATGTTGTAAAAGTCATTTTTGAAATCAATGGTCAACTTCAAAGTCATTTATAACTCGACTTACAGCAAATTCTTGTTTTAAAATACTATTAGAGTTGAGAGTTATCTTATCAGGGGTGTCTATTACTATATATATATTGAAATAAAAATACAGCATGATKGATGCACACTTAATACACTGATGACTTAWACTTKGGCAGTACTGCTTTTAGCACTGCGTCAGAACATGAGCAACGGGTGTGACTCTGTTTGAGCTCATGGTTCAGACCGTTGTCACAGCTGTAAATTAAGTTTTCGGAATAAAGGAGTCATTTTTACAATCAGTTACTGAACATGCTACTGTTCGAACCCTTCACTATATGAGGTATATTCATATGGTAATATGACTTTTAAAATCAGCATGTCCTGTTGTTAATCATTCATAGTTTTCCTTGTCAAATTTCTTGTCTGGTTGTGTCTAATAATGGTAAATACTGTCATTTTACAGTCAAAGATAAAAGTCTAATAAGTASTTGTAAACGTATTATTCGAGGGGTACTTTAGTACATTATGACTACATGAGACCACACATGTACACAGACTAAACAGCACAAGGTGGTACACAGTTCTATTGTTCTACAGTGTTTTAGCAGCACATTGATTATCAGTAGGGAGTGGTGGCTCCGGCAACTAAGGCTCTATGATGTTGATTTGAGGATCTAAGGATCCGGGTTTGAGCGACGCCATTGGTGGATATGGGCCATACCCTATACTCCTCAGCCACTGCATGCAGTGCCGGGCTCAAGCCCGGTTAGAAAAATGTGCCAAGTAATGCATGGATTGTATGGTCCGCTGTGGCGACCCCTCAACGGAAGCAGCTAGGAAAACATCACTAATGTTTTGAGTATGTAGGTTGGTGTCAGTCCAGTCGAAGAATATTGAAGTGTCTGATAGCTCGGGAAAAGAAGCAGTCTGCCTTTGAGTGTMTGAACGCGTCAGTTTTCTTTTCCAGACTACAGGAGGTTGAAAAGTTGTGTGGGGGTGCGTGAGCCTGGAGAGAAGAAGGACCCCGCTGATCTTCTCAGCTGTCCTCACTATCCTGTGCAGAGTCTTGCCATCTGAGACGGTGCAATTTCCAAACCAGGCAGCGATACAGCTGCTCAGGATGCTCTCTATAACCCCTCTGTAGAAAGCAGTGAGGGTGGAGTGGCGGGGGTGAGAAATGGGCTTTTCTCAGCCTTCACAGAAACAAGACATCCTGCTGGGCTTTCTTTGCTATGGAGCTGGTTTTGAGGGAGCTGTTAAGGATTTCTGCCTTTTGAACACCAAGGAATTCGGTGCTCTTGACTATCTGCATGGAGGCGCTTTTGGTGTTCAGAGGAGTGTGGTTGTTCCATGCTTTCCTGAAGGCAACAACCATCTCTTTAAGGTTGTCTACATTTAGAGACAGATTGTTGGCTCTACACCAATCTTAGCTGCTGCACCTCCTTTCTGTAGGCTGATTCATCGT
>QMIH01000670.1:14555-29765 GCA_003987875.1 Clarias batrachus | reverse complement strand
ATATATTGTTTGTTTGTTTGCTTTTTTTTCCTGCACCTGTAGTCATTCAAGGATTTCTCATATTAATTTCATGGACATTTGAGCCAAATATGATTTATAGAAGGTGCCATTAGTCATCTCTGCTTTGCCACCTCAGTGCACTTTCTTTTAAGTTCCTGCAGGATCTCAAGGTGAACCTTTTTTTTATGATTATTATTTAAACCAGTTAAACCCATGTTCGATTCCTAGGCAGCGCGCAAACCCCAGCCCCTGGATGCCGTGCTGGTTCCAAGCCTGGATAAAATGGGAGGGCATCCGGCATGAAATCTGTTCCAAGCTTGCAAGTGCGGACCGAATGCTCTGCTGTGGCGAGCCCTTGCCGGGGGAGCAGCCGAACGAGGAACAACAAACCGGATAGCTGTTTAGATTTAACACCTACTGCTATAAAGAAAATGATCATAATGCCTTATTGCTCAGTGAGGCAGTTTGTTGGTAATTAGCCTCAGAGGATCGAACTCTCTGGAGTTGAGTTGAGTTTACTAAATGTCATCCTCACTAAAGCTTTTGCATGGACATCAGATGGCTTCAGCAACAGAGGCTCTGACATTTAAGCAACTTGGTTGGTTTACTATGGTGCAATTCTAACATTCTAATATCTTTGTACATTGTAAAAAAAAAGAACAATGCTAAAGGTGTCCAAAATATACAATAATCTCCTTTGAACAGTTGATCAAGAGATGGATCTGCTATTTACCGTTTGCTCGGTAAAGCCTTCATAACAGCTCTAATTTAAACCAAATCAGCTGACCTTTGTGTCCTACTGTTGTTGTTGTTGTTGTTGTTGTTGTTGTTGTTGTTGTTGTTACTTAATGACCTAATGGCATGTGTTTTATTTTATAGTTTTCAAATCTCAAAGATCAGCTAATCTGGAATAGTTCTTGCAAGAACAGTATTGTACTGAAAATCCATCAAGCACTATGATGAAACATGAAGACCATCCCAGGAAAGCAAGACCACAAGTTCCTTTAGAGTTACCAGCCTCAGAAATCACCAAATAAAAAACGGCACCTCAGATAAGAACTGTTATGAAGGATTTACAGAGCATACGTAGCATATCAACTGTTCAGCAGAAGATTATTGTAGATTTTTTTTTTACTGCCTCTGTCTGTCAGCATTGTTTTACAGTGTACAAAGAAATAAAAGTAAAAAAAAAAAAAAAAAGATAATGGATTTAGACAGGGTCTCCAAAATTTTGACTGGTAGTGTATATACATATATACTTGACATCCTTCAATGAAGAATAACAGAACACAGTTCTGAGAGGAAAAAACTCCCTGGATTTCTCTACTGTATATAATCCCCTGCACTAAATACACTACTGCACTGATCACTAGGGCTTGGATACCATTAAGGTAGAAAGTTTTCTCAATATGCCGGAGCCATGATCGAACCGCTTGCTTCACGTCTGAAAAGATGGCCTTCGGGGAACTCTGCTGATACCCCAAGCATGGAAAAGTGGAAAGGTCCTGGATCGGGGTCAGGACTGTACGGTGGATGGGGCAATGTCTCACAGCCGAGCTCCTGTGATATGCAAGTGGTGTGGGTGAATGATTGTGTGTACAGTTAACACATTCACTGATTTCCAAGGATTAGTTGTTCATGGRTCGTTCACAGGAACGACTACAGTGGGCTCCTCTGCGGGGATCGTATGAATGGCCTTGTTTAAAATATTTGCACCATCAAGAAATTTTATAACAAGTCCTGGCTTGACTTGAACAGTCCTTGTACCGCTATATATAATATTTACCATCTAATACATCAGGAATGAATGTCTCAAGATAATACAATGCCTACTGTAGTTGGCACACTCTTTGTGCTACTTGATGGAGATTAGTGCTCCAGAGAGACAGACATGAAAGCCATGGGCCTGTCCCAGAGCACTGGGAGTTCTGATCTCAGAGCCACACAGACCCATGGGCCTGAGCCATTCACAATGCACCCTCTGCCAAGCATATGGCTGCCTGTGCTCCTCTCCAGGCCCTGTGGAAATTGAAGTTTATTTTTTGTTAGCTTGCCCAGTGCCTGCCACTGACGGTCCACACTAAGATATAAATATGGATTGGATGAAAAACTGGAGGATGCCCAAGTGAAATGTGTTGTCAGGTATGACAGTCTGCTTTGGCACTGGTTTTGCAGTGGAGTACAGATAACGTCTAAGGTTTCTCAATTATGTATAATGCAGGAACAAGTTGGAACTGTAGTTCGGGTTATCTCTGTCTGAGGCCTTGTTCAGTTCCTTGTAAACAAAAAAAAGAAAAAGAAAGAAATATTTACAAGATGTTGCTCTGAAAGCTGGATGGATTGTATTTTTTTCGTATACACTCAGTGTTCATAAAATTACAAATAAATCAGTCGTATTCATGAGCAGTGAAAAATGTGCCTGGATAAAGTGGCTGAACAAATTAATTAATAGCGTTGTAAATGTTTAAAATGTCAAAGAAAGCGTGTGTGAAGTGAGCATCGGGTACCCCTTATTGTAGCATGATGATTAATTTAGACACTAAGCATGACAGCGCCACACACTTTGAAGTAGTGAAAACTAAAGATGCACTATGGTGACTATTGTGCAACATTCCTACATACAATAGTTTACATTACACCTAAACTTGCATTTTTTTAAAAAAAAAGTGAGTTGAATACAGCTCTGAATATATTTAATCGTATAATCGAACAATATTGAATAAAGTGGCGTCACGGTGGCATCATGGTTAGCACTGTCGCCTTGCGAACGGAGTCCGGGGGTTTGCGTTCATGGAGTTTGCATGCTCTCCCTGTGCTTGGTGGGTTTCCTCCCAAAGACATGATGATTAGGCTAATTGGCGTTTATAACTTGCCCTGTATGAATGCATGTGAATGTTGACCTACCATTTCCCACCATGAATGTAAAAATGCAAATAAATACAATGGTCACTATGGTCGGATTACAGAAGTTCCTAGACTGGTGGATGGTTGGCTGGAATGAATGAATAAAGGAAAAAAGAAATGGCTGACTGGCAGAAAAATGCTACAGCAATACTAATTATATTTTATATTTCAACCTTTAAACCATATTTACATTTTCACCATACAGTAGAAACAAACAAGTGCATATGCCTTTGTTTCCTCCTTTTGCTCAGTGTTTTAATATACACAGCAAACACCGTGKGAGGTCTATTTTTGAGTAATGAGACTTTCATTCGCAGTCTTTGAAAGACACAAGAGATTTCAACCTTTGTGAAAGCTGGTGATGAGATGCTTTTTGTCTCTCTACATCTTTTCTGTTTCCTCACCTCTTTACCTCCATCCCATTACTCACATTACGTAGAGCGGTCTCCATAAGACAAGCCAAGGTCAGAGAAAAAGATGACCCCTGATCTCTGCAGTATATTACTCCACTTGGAGCCATAATTCCCATGACCATATATTTCATCCCAATCATCASTTTTGCTATGGTGCAGATCAAGGTCCTACACACACCTGTCCCCTGATTCTCCTCGAGAAACCTCCCTATATCCATGTCCCAAGCAACATCCATCCGTGACACCAGGGGACTGATTTTGAGCTGGATGGATTTTGGATAGACAAAAGAAAACGAATGGCTTTGCATTAAATTATTCAGATAATCATGGGTGGTTAAAGGAATAGTTCAGACAGAAATCTACATCATATTCGCATTTAAAACAAATACAATCAATCAACTGAGGCAGATTTTGTTTTAAAAAAATTTACTACACAACATTCTCCATCACAAGCCATTCATTTGAAACCAACTCCTGAATTCTCTTTAAACATCCCCATTGTGGCAACTGCTGGTCTTCCACTGTGCAACAGGATGTTTACAGAGATTAGACTATTGACAAGAGCACAGTGCACATATGGATGAAGAAGTTTAAAGAAGGGTAAACCAGCTTTAAAGACAAACTGTCTGCCTGTGCTTCTTTACGGCAGAACCCTACACAGTTCAAACTTTTGCACGGTGCCACAATAAGGTTTTTATATTTTTTAAATCTTTGTTCAATTTATGATGTAAAAAATAACTATGCACCAATGTTTGCTGAGAATATTGTGCATTTTCTTTTCCATTTCCAAGAGGTACAAACAAAAAAAAAAATCATCAAAATCTGTTATCTATAAAGCGATGCCTCAACGACTGCACAAAACTGTGATTGTTCATAATGTCGCTTTTACTTTCAACATTTTGATTTACCATTTTTTTTTATGTTGCAGGTTAAACTTATAGCTTAGTACTGCAAAAGTTCCATAAAAATGTTGTCCAGTGGTCGATTTTAAAACACGCTCAGGGTGTATATTTTGGCAGACTTCACTTTACTTCACTTCTACTTAACATTTCGATTTCATTCATGATGCTGGTTCAACATCAGGCAAATACAGAAGGACTGACAGAGTTTCATTAAAGTCTGTCCAGACTGTTTTGCGTGATGCTGTGACAAAATCTGGCTGGACAGACATACAGACATACAGACAGGAMATTTTCTGACTGGTTTCTGGTCCGACAATATACAATACGAAACATAAAGATATCATTGAAGTTCTGACAAACTGTTTTTCCCGCAATGCATATTTCGTCCATATTTAAAGCTGAGCAGTATGCCATACAGGAATTTGATTGATAGCCGTTTACAAGTTGCTGCCTTGTGTTTGATGATTACAGGTATAATGATTTAACTTTTGGTTTAAGGGGAAAAAAATGGACATTTCATTTTGTCTTAATGTCGCAGCCTGTTTTTTTGCGAATAGCCAGGGTCAGGTGTTATACTGTAAATACAGTACTGGAGAGACTTGTACAGTATAGTATATTCGAAAGGATAGCAAATTCCTAGCTGTTGCTGGCTTGTGAATGAACCTGGACCTCTGCAGACGCAAAAAGAATGACGAAAGGCGATATAAAACTGAGCAACATTTCTTTTCCCTTAACCAATACGGCACTTTTCCACACCAGGCATAATGGTACAGCATCTCGTATTCAGGAAAGTGAATGCAGAAACAGATCTGTAATATCAAGAGAAAATTCACAAATTTCYTACTAATGGAATTGCAGAGAGAAAATCTAATACATTCTATATTTAGCCCGTATTCTTTCTTCTGCTTATGTGACTGCTCGGCGTCTGTGTCACTGCTCCGGTATTTTGCAGGTTATTGAAATTTAAGAGAAAATGAATGAGTAAAGGATTCCAGTCTGATTGGAGAAGAGGATGGCAAGCTTTGAAAATGCAGGACAAAGATAATAGATGGTTGTGCTGTCTAGGAAGATCTGCCCTTGGCTTGTAGACATGTCCAGAATTATACACCGATGTATACGATGACAGGAAATCCCTCCCAGTGTAATAGTGTGTTTTAGGAACAAGACAGATTTACAGGGCAATTTTCAATGACACCTGGACTTTTACAGTATTAGCTCATTGCCTCTTATTTGTGTTACATACTTTTTCTACTGATTTTAACCAGAGCAAAAATATTTTTTGGGAGAGTTCAGTGTGTTTAATATGATTCTTTTTTTATTTTTATTTTATAATCTAAAATAAGCACTATAATCCATCCATTTTCAGCTCTCAGGCTAGCAAGAGACAATCTAATCCATGTAGCAGAGTAAATACATCGCTTGTCTAACATATAAATCTTTTAGTACGTAGGAAGCAAGAGCCRAGTCTTGAACCAGTCTGGGCTGCCCAACTGAGATTTAAAAAATGCAGTATGGTTGGATTTATAAAAGCAAGCCGTGCCGTGTAATTCATTTCATGATGCCGTGTGTGAAATGTAAATGGCCCATACAATGATCCCTTTTGTTCTGTTTCTGTCTCGACTCACTCTGATTTCTACAAGAGATATACCAGCTTACATGTTACATGAGAGACTCATGAGGGGTCATTTGAAATCCACTTAGATCAGGTACTTTGCTTAATCAAAATCATCCTCACTGATACTTTGATAATTAATTCTTCCTCAATCCAAATGGAAGCATTTATAGAACATCACCAATTTAAATCGACACTTTTCCTGCACCGAGGTAAGTCACCCACGCAGCCTAAAATATAAAATCAGAGAATAAATACAGTGCAGTATATGGTTAAAAGTACTATAGGTGCATACCTGATCCATACAGTATGTCAAGCATTCAACTGTCTAGMGTGCCGTTGTACGATGTARGATTATGATTTCTGATTTTGGACTAAACCAGGGGTCTCAAACTCAGTTCCTGGAGGGCCGCAGCCGTTGGGATGAATTGGAATGCAGACTACACTCCAAGCCTTTTCACTATGCATAAGTGCTTGACTTCWAATGTTCTTGTGGCACAATGGGCAAATCCCCACAGTCAGGTTTTCATATCTAGTACAAGGATTTTTATAACAGCAAAGGAGGAAGCATACATCTATCGTCTATACTAATTTTTCTGTGTAGAGTTGCAGAGGGCCTGGAACCTGTCTCAGAGATTATAGGGCACAAAGTGGGATGCACCCTGGATCGTGTCACAGCCTGTCATACCCACRCACTAATCGGAAATGCCAATCAGCTCACATTGCATTTCTCTGGAATSGATAACCCAGGAACCACAGGAAGAACATGCAAACTCTATGCACGCAGAGCCCAGGTGAGATTCAAATCCCCAACCCTGGAGGTGACAGGAGCTAACGAGTGAGCCAAGAAGCTGCTGCATACTGTATGTGTGCACTAGTCTGGTGTCCACATACAAGGTATCATGACAAATACATGGTAAAGTATTAAGATTTTAACTTTGCACCTTGGCTAAAGCAATACTGTACAAGACATGCACTGGCGTCTAAAGACAGATTAAGCCGTTATGCAATGACGGTGATACTTGAYCAAATTCAACATGTGCCTTCTTCCATTCTGCGCCATTCGACCCACACTATGACAATATTCACTCAGAGCGTCACTTTTAGGCGGTAATATTATGTCCAATTACCCATTTATGTTTAACCCAGATAGAGTAGAATCTTACACGGTTATGATTTGTGAGGAGGGACMCAATCCTTAAGCAATCCTTGAGTGATTATTACTGTCAAGAAAGTTTGGTATGTTTGTCTGATGACACAAAAACATGTCCATGAGGATGAGTATTGTATAACCAAATGAGTTCTATGTCAGTCCCGCCTGGAGAGAACTTGGCAAGAAGGTCTAAGGGAAAGACGGTTGTATGACAGCATAAATGACTTAGTGGGAGGTTTGGCATTCATGTGCATGCACACACACACACACACACACACACACACACACACACACACACACACACACACACACACACACACACATGGTGGTTGTTTCTCACCTCCACCGGAATTTATAGAGGATTTATAGAAACAGTTACATACATACGTAGTGTTTGTTGCCAGTTTGTTAGCAAACCTGTGTTTTATGATGAATTATGTATGATGGAAATATCTTCTGCCAGCACGGTGGTGTACTGGTTAACACTGTGGTCTTGCACGTCCACAATCGAGGGTTCAATTCCTGCCTTGCATCTGTGTATATAAAGTTTGCATGTTCTTCCTGTGGATGGTGGGTTCCCCCCAGGTGCTCTGGTTTCCTCCTATAGTTCAAAGATTAGGCTAATTTTGTGTTTCCAAAAATCCCCATAGTCTTTGAGTGAGTGTGTGTACCCGGCCTCGTGCCCCGAGTCTTCTGGAATTGGCTTCAGGCTTCCCATGACCCTGCATCCACAGTATAGAGAATGATTACCTAAACCTTTCTTGTAGTTCTCCGGTGGTTTTATTTTAAGACTCATCTGAATGMACTTCTAAGATCTTAACAACCTGTTACAAACATGACATGCATATCTATATTTCCTATTTGAAGAAAAARATTGATTACCTAGTTTAAGGATCTATTGGCTGCTTCCAGGCAGCCATTTAACAACGCATGGTGTAATTGATCTGATGCAGCACCTAAGCATTGGTTTGTCTCAGTCCGACAGTCTCACAGTTAATGGGGCGAAAAACAGGGACGCTTTATTTTCTTCAACCTGTCAAGTGGTAATTGGCCAATGGTATGCTATAATAGCGATATGCCACTGGGACTGCACCTCTTAAATTGTGCACCAAATAATTGCAAGGCTGGGTATTGAAAACAAAGCTATTTGTGAATGTCATTTAACACTATAACGAGTGTACAGTGAATGAATAACAATGTGCCCACGTTGAGTAAATAAACTACATACTACACATACGTGCAACTATAAATTTGTCACTGACAGTAGTACGTTTTATGGATATTAAAGTTGTGTTTGTATCTATGGTCAATTATTTTCACCAAAATATATGACTGCTAACCAGCATTTTCCTTATCTTTGTTTTATTGTTTTTTTCATTTCACAGGCTGTACCTTTGGGTCCATAAATGAGACTAAAGAAATGGAAAAAAGGAAAATACAAGGGGATGAGAGCCATCAATTCTTTCCCAGGAGAAAATAAGCACAAACTAACCTGAGGTGGTGATAGACTTCGACCCAGCAAGAGAAACCTGTATAAGTACAAATACTGTGGCCACAAAAGAATAATAAAAGTTAGAAAAAAACTGAAGATCTTATGAAAACTTCTGTTCTTGCCTAGACTCTGGACACCAATTTCACTTTGTCTACAGAAACAAAAAATACAGCTGACTATCCTGCCAGAATACTGTGAGGCTCTGTCCAGCCTAGTAGAAACTAAACGTGACATCACTACCTAATTGTTCCTATCAATGTTCATGATCTCCAGAAAGGCATACATGGCTTGTAGTGGTGGTGTCGTGATGAGTGCCTTCTTCTGGTCTGTGGCCATAATCTATCTGACTCACATAGGTGGAGTGAGAGGGGACTGCTGGCTCATTGAAGGGGAAAAGGGCTTTGTTTGGCTGGCCATCTGCAGCCAAAACCAGCCACCTTATGAGGCCATCCCTCAGCATATCAACAGCACCATTGTGGACCTTCGCTTGAATGAAAATAAGATTAAAAGTATCCATTACTCTGCCCTCAGCCGCTTTGCCAACCTGACATACCTGAACCTAACAAAAAATGACATTAGTTATATAGAGGATGGGGCTTTTTCAGCTCAGTTCAACTTACAGGTACTCCAGCTAGGTTTCAATAAACTCCGTAACCTAACAGAAGGGATTCTCAGGGGGTTAGGAAAGCTGCAGTACCTCTACCTCCAGGCCAACCTGATTGAGACTGTGACACCCAATGCCTTTTGGGAGTGCCCAAATATAGAAAACATAGACCTCTCTATGAATCGCATTCAGGTGCTAGATGGAAACACCTTCACCAGCCTCACCAAGCTGACCACCTGTGAGCTTTACACCAACCCATTTAACTGCTCTTGTGAGCTTCTGGGGTTTGTTAAGTGGCTGTCAGTCTTCCCCAACCGAACAAATGAACGGATGGTATGTGATTCTCCTGCAGGCGTTTCTGGTTACAGTCTTCTAAGCCAGAACCCGAACAATCCTACTCAGCGCAATGCACTGCATATGCTGTCCACTGTGTGCACGGAGGACTATGTGACTCCGTATATCCCTGTGCCTCCTGAGACCACGACTTTCTCTCCAGATGTTACCCCTTGTGAGCTGGAGGACTGTCCTTCTGGTAGTGAGCCAGAAGAAATAAGCATTAGTCCCACTTACCCAGACCTTGATGTGAAACCAATTATGAAGCTGAAACAAGTCTCCCATACAAATGCAGTGATTAATGTCCAGATACCCCATCCTTATAAGAAAATGTACATCCTTGTTTTGTATAACAACAGTTTCTTTACAGACATTCAGAATCTGAAACGACAAAAGGAAGACGTTGAGTTAAAGAACCTAAAACCTCACACTGAGTATACCTACTGTGTGGCCTCTATACGCAACTCTTTGCGCTATAACCATACGTGTCTCAAATTATCCACAGGCCTCCGAACTGGGAGAGTGAGAGAGGTTAATAATGCTACAGCCACCCACTACATAATGACCATCCTAGGATGCCTTTTCAGTATGGTCATTGTTTTAGGAATGGTCTACTATTGCTTACGAAAGAAAAGGTACCAAGATGAGAAGCACAAAAAGGCAGGTAGTATGAAAAAGAATATAATAGAGCTCAAGTATGGTGGTGAACTGGAGGGAGGGACTATATCCAGGGTGTCTCAAAAGCAAATAATGGCTGCGGAGAGTATGTCTCGGATGCCATATTTGCCTTCTGGGAGTGAGATGGATCAGTACAAAATTCAGGACATAAGTGATACACCAAAAATGACTAAGGGCAACTACATGGATGTGAGAACAGCCGAGCATCAAGACCGAAGAGAGTGTGAGATGCCTATGCCAAGCAATAGTCAGGGTTCTGTTGCTGAGATCTCCACAATCGCAAAAGAGGTGGACAAAGTCAACCAGATTATTAACAATTGCATTGATGCTCTGAAGTCAGAGTCAACTTCTTTCCAAGGAGTCAAATCTGGAGCTGTTTCAACAGCAGAGCCGCAGTTAGTTCTGATCTCGGAGCAACCCCAGAGCAAGTCTGGCTTTTTGTCCCCAGTTTACAAGGACAGCTACCACCACTCTTTACAGAGACACCACTCCTCAAACACCTCTCCAAAGCGACCTAGCACGGCAACCGGCGGGCCCATGCGTAGTCCGAGGCCCTACCGCTCTGAGGGGGCATATAAATCAGACTCAAAATACATAGAGAAGACTTCGCCTACAGGTGAGACCATCATGACCATTACTCCAGCTGCCGCTATACTGAGAGCAGAGGCAGAGAAGATACGTCAGTACAGTGAACACAGACACTCCTACCCTGATGCCCAAATTGAGGAGCTTGAGGGACCAGAGAATCGCAAAGCGTCCATCCTGGAGCCTCTGACACGGCCTCGGCCCAGAGACTTGGCCTATTCTCAGCTGTCTCCTCAGTACCATAACCTTAGCTACTCCTCCAGCCCTGAGTATTACTGCAAACCAACTCACAGCATCTGGGAGCGCTTCAAGCTCCATCGCAAACGGCACAAAGATGAGGAATACATGGCAGCAGGCCATGCCCTGCGTAAAAAAGTGCAGTTCGCTAAGGATGAGGACCTGCATGACATTCTAGATTACTGGAAAGGTGTGTCAGCCCAACATAAATCTTAATCTTCTCAAGTGTTTCTTCAAGTGGCTTTTTGTTGGACCGTGACAAAAGAATGAGTTTTGAATTGCGTTTTAATGGAGGACATAGCCAACTTTGACTAATGGGGAATGTGGGAAATGGGGAATATACTCTTAGTTTTGTAAATTTACCAAAAGGATATATACAAGATGAGAAAAAAAAATCTATATGTTCAAGTGGATTATAAGTATTTGGTTCCGCATGGCCAAGTCCTGTGACAATGGATTTTATTATAGTGAGAAAAAAAACAACAACAACAAAAAAAAACACACACACACACACTGACAGATGTCTTCTGGAAATATGTTTCTTCTCACTGTACATTGATTAACAGTTCTCCATATACAGTATATTGCGTTATAAATACAAAGGGACTGATGTACATTATAATGTTTTTATACTTGCAGAGATCGTTTATGGTTATGAAGGAAAAGCAAATAGGATACGTTTGATTCAGGTKCAGATTATGGATTATAGACTCAGCTCCTGTGACATTTGTCTGTAATGAATGTTTGGAGTTCAGACGGATAAACATTGCACTTGTCACCGGAATGGTTTATGTCCATTCGAAACACCATTTAATCTAGTCTGCTTTGTCATTATTCATTCATGTCACTAAACAAAATGCACAATATTATAATGTTATTAAAGGCTCATAAATTTGGATAGCTTGTTACTTCAAAACAGATCGGCGGGAGGTATCTCTGAAACGTCTGCAGGGTTGGGATGTGGGGAAACGCATCCCAGAGAGATTGAGAACCGTGAGATATATTACAAATAATATATATATATATATACAGTATATATAAATATATGTAACCAAATGATGACATCAATGAAAACCCATCTCAGTGAAATCAGCTTTTAGATACATTAGAGATTTGTTTACCGGTGAGTCACTTATACTTTGTTTTTCAATTGTACAAAGCTTGCTGTGAAGAATTTACAGTATAATGGCCAGCTCAAATGTTTATAAACTCATACCGTGCATAAGTCTCCTCTGTTCTTCAGCCCTGAGGATGAATGTATTACATACAGGTCATGATAGAAAAAATGCAGCCTTTTTTTTTCAGCTGCATGTTTTGTTATTCATACTTCTTTTCTTATCAGTTCTCTTTCAACAGTACCAAACCGACTAGGAAAAAAAAAAAAAAGAGACGTTTAAAATCGTGCGTGTTAGTTGTTTTCTACTGGTTTGACAAACAAAGAAGCTTTTGTAAATGTTCAAAATGAATTAACGGGACGGAGCTGGAGCTATGGCACCGATCAGGAGCGTGAGGCGTGCAAGACGAGAGACACTGACTGACTCCGACCCTGACCTGTTGCCACTGGATTCCATCACCAGAACAGTGTTACAGGAAGTGACCGGGTCGTCCAATTTCTTATTTCAATCGCCTTAAACTTCTGAAATATACGTGTACCTGCTTTTATTTTCCTTTCTCTTTAAGTGTTGATGTTTTTGAAAGGTCTTTATTTCTTGTCTTTTTTTTTTWAAAAAAAAGAGCATTTCAATAGATTTCAAGAACTGACCAATTTATAGGCAATCTAGCAAGTAATCTGTGTGTTTTTATATTGCATACTGTAGCACTCCTATATCATAAACGTTAGAAATGTTTGGACAATGTGAACTGAAGCAGCTGTTGCTGAAATACATCAAGAAACAACCAAGAGCACAATAAAGTGTTATTTTTATTTCTTCTTACTATGTTACCTGTTTCAGACTACTGTGATGTTAAGGGAAATACCAAGACCTTAATGATCATTAATTTCTTTTTTTTTTTTTTTCCTTTTTCTTTTTGTGTCCAATGATATGCCTTTCGAAAAAGTATGAACTGTGATGATCGTGAACTAAATGAACTAAACTCAGAAAGAAAAAAAAAAACCTAATGAGCTCTGTGTTTGCTGCTCTTTTTCCAATTATATTGAAGTGAACTCATTTAATTTCTGAACAGCCTGAAGTGACTCAATTCATTTTTTTTTTCTTTTTGGGCTGCACAAATCTGATGCTTTTTAGATCAAACCTGAGTCACTTTGGCTACATGAACATTACTTGCCGCATTGCTCTGATTGGATTTGCACGCCATGACGGTTCATTCACATCGTCTTTTATCTGACTCTAATGTGGACGCATCTGTCCTCTGAAATGGCACGGCTATGCATAGTGATGCATCTTTGCTTACATTGTCAGGGTTAAAAGATGTCATGAGTTTGTTCACCCTCTTACTCATTTCAAACAATGGAAGCAATTTTTAGCAAAACTGTGCTTGGGATTTTACGACGAGCAGTTAGTCGGCTGTTTTTGCTGAAATCCAGGAGGAGGATGAAAGCCAGAGACCTCGCTTTAGTTGTCTTGTCAGCTATTGCTTGCACTGCTATGAAATCCCTGTGCTGCCAACTAAAAAATACAGCTGAATAACTTCTTGCCATCCTCCAGAGCAAAATTCCAATTTTTTGAAGCGAATGAGTGATCACACGAATACGCCGTGTTTTAACTCAGATGGTGCGAGGAAAGACATATCGATATGCACATGCATGGCGATTCAGATGCGTTCACATGAAAAAAAAAAAAAAAAAAGGAAAGTCAGATAAAAGTTTATTTGTGATTATAACATGAACTTTCATGACATGCAAACCTTATGAGCAAAAACCTGAAATTGAACAATGTAGCTTGTAACGTATATGGTATACAGCCATATAGAGCCATATAAAGTAAGTCAAGCTGCCACCTTACAGCTTGGGTATATTACCAGTTATATTACCAGAATATTGCGTGTCAATTACGTTGCATGTGTTCAATCTTCTGCTGCATGATCTTGATGCCACTGCCAGCCAGCTTTCTTGTTCCAGCAACCACTCCAGTCCAGACACTGTGAATGCGATGTGAGTCATGCKACAACCCTCATATTTGCAGCAATAACTCATATTTTCCTTTGACAGTCTGATGTTGGACACCATGAAAATATGTCTTTAGCGATGCACAAAGCACAGTAAGACTCAGATTAAGACTGACCACGATTGAACAATATTGAAGAGTCTTCATGCCATTTGTAAAATGAAATCACAACCTTTTGCCGCACAAGGACCATTTTCAATTTTTTTTTTTCTCATTTAGTAAACGGCCAGTCAGTAGATTGTAATGAGATTTATGTCTGTGCATATGATATTGATGACAAAAGAAATATAAAAAGCACAAAACTCTATATAATAGTTCTAATGAACAAAGTTTCTAATGTAATTAGAGGGGGAAAATATAATTACGTTTTTTTCTTCTTTTTTTTTTTGTTTTAATAATGAGATCCTGGGTTAAACACAGATGAGTAAAAAATAAAACAAAAAGTCGTAGTTATCTGTTGTTACAGTAGATTACAACCCTGGAATGCCTCCCATTTTCCCTTGTGCTTTAGTAGTTGCCATAATATTTTTAATCACTTTCATTTTTTTGGTTGTTAGATTTAGTCTAGATCCTTCATATTCAAAATGCACATGTGTTAAAGTGAGCACACTGGATACTGGATTTTACTGACTTTAATAAGCTGCCATAAGGTAYCTTAGGTCTAGATCAATCCTCCAGACTGCTATGGGCATTTGTCAATTTTTTATTCCACTTATGCTGTGTAGGGTTTTTTGTGTGATCACAGGGAGCTTAAGGCACAGKGGACACCCTGGATAGGATGCAAACCCATTACAGGGCACAGGAGCATGCATACTCACAAATGCAATCACACATTATGTGCAATTTGGAACCACCAATCAGTCTACAGTGCATGTCTTTGGATTTTGGACAAAGTACAGAAAGAAAGTGCAAACTTCATGGACACAGTTTTTAAAAACTYTCAGCCCTTGAGATGCAAAGAAACAGTTAAAACCTCAGAGCCACAGCACCCCAATTGCAGTGTTTAATACCTTTAGTTGAGACTTTTAACACAGGTTCTACTTACTACATGTCCCCATTATACTGTCACCACACTTGGCACCTGTCAGTTGCCACCTGTCCTGGGACCAGGTGTTGACTTCATCGTTATCCTGTGCATCTTGTGAGTTCAGCCAGAGCTACAGTTTTTTTTT
>QMIH01000669.1:211015-225896 GCA_003987875.1 Clarias batrachus | reverse complement strand
ATACAGTACCTAATATATAGTACTGTATACTAATCACCGGCCTGATCAACCTTTATTATACGCACCTGTTCCCCATTGGTTCATGCCTTAAGTTAGATGTTTTGATGCATGAACAATTCATAGGTCACTGTGTAGCTTAACAGCCAAAAATATTTCTCTGACACTGTTCAGGTACTGGACTGAAAATGTGAGTCAAAAACCTGCCAAAAATGAGAGGCAAAAAAAAAAAAGTCCTTTAGGAAACCTGAAGAATTATTTATTAAGACTACATTAAAAATACCAAAAAGTCTGTTTCTTTGGAAGCAAAATATACAGAAATTATCGGTGGCTCAAGGCTTTTGAACAGCACTGTATATTGCTTTAAAATGAATTATATGATGCTGCTTTTAAATATTGCTAGACATTTTTCAATGCTACAGCTTTTTCATTTAGAGAGATCAGTTGGATGCTGGACTGTTTGAGTKTAGTGTCTACGATTGTGCCTATTCTTCATTGCTCAGTGTAATTCATTCATTCATTACTATATTGTCTGTACGATATGAGGTATCAGGTACTGTAGTAAACTGAAGTTACAGTAGATTCACGTTACCATCCAATACAATCTTTCTGATCACAAAATCCGATCACAAAAGGATATTATAGTTCCTTYGTGGCCCTAGATCAGGTACATACTGTATGTAATGGTCATGATGACTATCATGTACTTTCATGATCAGATTTTGTGATTAGAAAGATCAGATTTTTATGAGATGAGAATTAATTTGTTTTATTTCTCCTGTTATAGTGTTGATGCCACAAAACAACAATAACAAGAATAATGTGGTTAGATTGAATAGTGTAGTGAAACAATTGGTGAAGTCCTCAATGTGTAGGACATTTTGGGGGACATGCACAGGTATGGATCACTTGCCATTACAAATCAAACTGTCGGGAGAGACATATTCAATCAAAAAGGAAAAACTTTGAATGTTTGTAATTGAAACACTATATGATAATAGTTTTCCTCCATTTGAGTTGCAGCTCRAATCTTATTAATGGAAGATTTGCAAAAATTGATAAACACTACAAATACATAGTACTAAGATGAAGGTCTTTCTTTTTTTTTTAAACACCCCTTGTGTTCAAAGTTGGTATAACATGATAGTTGTCAGAAAACTCATTAGGAGTGGGAAATGATCTAGCGGAAGGAGAATGGTTAAAGGGTAAACGAGTATAATTGAATTGTTTGATGTATTATGCTTCCGTCTGTTAAACCCCTCATGGCTTCCGTACTAGTGAATGACATGTTTATGTCCCGAGACGTACATTTACACAGTTAGTATGTTTACTCTTTTCTTGTCTTACATGCATTTTATACGATGTGCATGTGTGGCTTAACAACTTTTTTCCAAGCATTCCCAGGCCTGCCTGCACATGATTAAGGAGACGAGGCCTAAATTGCCGAGCAGTCTTCTCTCCATGAAGGGCGCTGTGAACACGGCGCATACACACACTGCCATGATGTCAGACTTGTAATGTAATTACAAACCCATCTGTCTCTCATTGCTTGACAAGCACAAAATGTCCAATTATGGTTTCATTTAAATTCTAATTAGTTCGGCCCAATTTCACAGGCTCTGGAGTGTGTGTGTGTGTGGGTGTGTGTGTGGTTGCATGATACACATACATTGCAGTGCTGGAGAACCATAGAGCTTCACTGATGCATCATGCTCGGGGTTGACTTTAAGCAAGCTGAATAGACCTGTGTTAAAACATTTTGATGACTTTAGGAATTCATTGTTTTAATAAATAGTGGATGTTTAGAGATCAGATCGGATAAACTGGTGAAAGGATGTGAATGACCGCATCTACCTTTTGCATCCACTGTCTATACTACTAGTCCATGGTAGGGTCAAGGGGGCTTGGGGACGACCTCAGGGAACTGAGGACACAAGGTGGGGGGGCACTCTAGATAGGATGCACACACACACACACACACAGACACACACACACACACACACACACACACACACGTCCAATACATATTTTGGATTTCACATATTTACCTTTGGAGACACCAGACGAAACACACCAACCATGTATGTTTTGATATACTGTACATACCTGGGTCTTTTTTTCTTATTTTTGCTCCTAGGATATTCATCCTAACACAAGTGTATAAAAATGGTTACACCATACAGTATTATTACCATCTTGCAAACAATTATAAGTACAATTATACTCAGTTCTGAATACAGGATTCATCAAAGCACTACTAATAAATGATCAATTATCTCAGCATGTAAGAATATCTTGAATATAGGCAAATCTAATATTTCTTTTTGTTCTGTTTTTAGATCCTGTAGGTTGACATAGAGTATTTCATGTCTGGCTAGTTAATGTGAGCATTTAATGTCAATTTCATTATAAATTATGTCAATAATAATAATAATAATAATAATAATAATAATAATAATAATAATAATAATAATAATAATAATAATAATTATAATAAATATTTTTTTAAAAGCTGATTATTTATTTATGTATTTATTTATTTATTTATTTGGATTTTTAAAAATATTTTCTAATTACAATAGTATTCCTGGAAATGCTACACACATGCACACATGTTTATTGAAACAGCGTGTATCCTAATTAATCATTGGATGACCACCTCTAAATTCAAGCTTTACTTCTAGGAAGAAAAAAGTCTAACATTTTTGAGAAAAAAAGAATCATGTGCTAATAGAATGAAACAATTTAAAGTTGGATTTTATAAATATGTCTAGACATAAGCCTTATAAATATAAACCTGCCGTGTGTGTGTGTGTGTGCGTGCGTGTGTGTGTGTGTGTGTGTTTTACATTATATAATTTTGCAGTGAAGTGTTTTTTTCTTATGTCCCACTATAACTGAAATATAAATGAAACAGCATGCTATAATTGTGTTTTACATTTCAGTATTTGTTTGTTTATTCCTGCTTTCACATATGTGTGTTCGGATGCAAATTAGAGCTCATAATCAAGTAAATATTGTCATCATCGGAACACCAGGGAAGCTCCTTAACAGATAATAGCTGTTGATTTCTTTCACCCCTCCCCCCCCTTCTCAGTCTTTCTTTTTGTCTAGTTGATCACGTGTTGCTTAAAGGAGACTAGTGCAAGTGTTACATGCACACAGGCCTCACACACAGTTTGGGCCATGATTAGCCCCTAATCAGACAAGAACAAACTGATTATTAGCTTGACGCCACTTGACGGTCTTCAGGGAATCTGCTGTGTCTGTCTCTCGCTCTTTTTTTCCTGTCTCTCTCCCTCTTTCTCTCCCTTTATCCCTCTCTCACTTCTTTTTTTTTCGATCATTCTGTCTCTTCTCCTGTCACCTCCTCTTAATCATTGGAGCAACATTCTCTCCTGATTGCACCCTGAGTCTGATTGCTGCAGTCTGCCATCTGCACTGACTCACAAATGTCACTTCCAAACTTGCTTTACCAAAAACTCATCTTCTTTTTAAATTTTTTTCTTCTTCTCATTGCTAACTAGTTCCCCAGTGTCTTATTTAAGGTTAGAACAAGAAAAAAAAATAGTGGACTTTATTCTTTATTAAATATCATGAATTTGAAACATGTTGGCTCAGATTATCTCTCTTAATTATACAGTTAAATTAATTTCCACTACATCGTTGTTCGGTTCTTATATCTGATTGGTCCAAGGGGTTTATATATATGGCTATACTGTAACTGAATCTCTGGCAATATTGTAAGCTACAGTATACATCAAGTCAGAAGTTTAAATGAACCTTCATTAATTCAAATTGCATGTTTTTTTCTTTTCTTTATTTATGGGAACAGAAATATTATCTCATGCAACATTTAAACAGTAAAACTATAAACCGTTTTACTGTTTAAAAAAAAAAAATCACCACATATACATTAATGCACAGTGTCTTTATTCTTCACATGTCCCAGCTTTGTTCGTAGGCTGGGTTACAGAGCATGGTCAGCCATTTTTACGGCACCACTAAAGCAGACAAGGTTAAAGGACTTGCTTAAGGGCCCAACAGCGGAAACCTAGCAGAGTTTGGGCTTGAACCACCAACCTTCCTATCAGTAACTTAACAMACTGAGCCAACACTACCCAACAATTGGAAAAGAATAAACTTTAGAGTCATTTAAAATAGCTTGGTTCCATGCCAAGTTGGTTCATGTCAACTCCAATACATTGTTGATTTATTTTCCTATTTTAGGACATCTTAATATGATTTTTTTCCCCATGCATCCATCCATCCATCCATCCATCCATCCATCCATCCATCCATCCATCCATCCATGAACCTCTGTAGTCCAACTAAGTACTATGGAGGCCAGTAGTGATTACTGTTGTATTTATTCACATTTTATAACCATGGTGAACCTCCAATCAACGTTCACACACAATTTCGGGAATGCCAATTAGCCTACTCTGCATGCCTCTGGACTGTGGGAGAACACAGGAGTACCCGTAGGAAACACACCAAACACTTGGAGAGAACATGCAAACTCCATGCACACAGACCTGAGGTGGGAATAAAACCAGGACCTGGAGGTGCAAAGCGACAGTGGTAACCACTACGCCACCATACCATCTTGATTTGTATATTTAGAGCCTYTGAACTTCTCCGTCTGCTTGGGAATTGTCCTGATACCAACTGTGTCTGTCTGTGCATGCATGCGTGTCTGCCGGTAGATAAGATACTGTACTGTATGTGGTGAGAATTTAAATCAAATTCTTCCACATGATTATTTCATTTCATCTGGTCCATACTGTATGTTTACCACACAGTTGATGTCTTGCGAAATAATAGTATCAATAAACGAGCAAAAAAAGAAAAAGACAGTATTATTAGTTCCACAGCGCGGCCTACAGTATGGATGCATCCTGATTATGTGTGGATGATCTACAACACAGAGCATAATGGCGGCGGTTGTGCTGTAGGTGAGGCAGTAGATGGATCATTGATCCACTCTGCATCAGAGGCTGTATTTTTCTGAGAGACCTCTAGTACGGTTGCATGTCTTAAACACTGTCCAGTGATTTATCAAGCCTTCGCAGGCTGCCAGTTGCTGTGGTGATTAATTACATGCAGCAGCCATGCAGTGCACATGAAAGTGCATGATGTGACACGAACAAGTGATGCCCATACACAAAGGGGAATTAATCACAGGCAAATTACAGCAGGGTGTAAATGTCTAATATTGAGAACTGCATCAAGCAAGAAAAATGAGAGTTAATATTTTAAACACAATTATATTCTAGTTAACAAATGCATTAGAACTCAGCTAGTAACATGTGTTCCATGTGCTATTTTGGGGATTCCCTATAGCGTATAACTATGATAAATTAACTTTGAAATCATTAAACTATCTCAATATAAATTATTTAACAAGGGGTTTCCATTGGTTATTTTTTTGTTCAATAATTAAGAAGTGAGGATTTATTTATTTATTTATTTATTTATTATTCCCCCTCATGAGTGAGAGAAGGCAAAATGTGGCTAACTAGAATGCATGTTAATGTTATAAGGATATTAAGATGTATTTAATTCTGCTAAAAATGTGGATAATTATTCCAAATCTATACAAATAATAAAACTGTACTAAAACTGTAATAATAGCACTGTTTGTGCTTCTGTGCATTTAAATAAATAAATAAAGCTCAAATAAATAATTTGTGGTGATGTAAGTTGAGTAATAAAACACATCAATATGTCTGTTTTTGTCTGTGTACACATAAAGTTAAAAATAATGAATGAATTTTAATTTGGTTTTGTATTAAGCCGGGCTTGACATAATATATAGGCTTTGTTTATTGCWATCAGCCTATGGAAAGAGAAGATATGCTATTTTACTGTATATGCTGAAATTTAAATTGAAAATGTCATTATTTCATTAAAAAAAAATGTACCTTGAAAAAAATTTAGTACCTTGAGTGTGCAGTTAATATTTACTTAATAAACACTATCCCACAAATTCATTCCATGCACTTCACGGCAATGCGTAAAAATTTTAGTTAATTCCAAAATCCAATTTTTTTTTTTATTATTCAACAGTAATTTTTTTTTGTTAATTTTTTTTAAGTGGTTATGAGTGCAATTGAATTTCACAGAAACCAAGTTGCAAGT
The DNA here is from genome assembly GCA_003987875.1 of Clarias batrachus. NCBI lineage: Eukaryota > Metazoa > Chordata > Actinopteri > Siluriformes > Clariidae > Clarias > Clarias batrachus. The sequence continues at coordinate 219,755 of QMIH01000669.1, read as the reverse complement.
TGGGGGGGACATCTAGTATTTAATCAAATTGAACGTGTTCAGGAGAAGGAGAGAGGTTGAGTGAATGTTATGGAAGTGCCTGTACCTCTTTCTTTATTCTGAGTCATGGATATGATGCTTTAGATTTTAATTTGTGTATTAAAAATATTAATTGTATAGTATTTAAGAATGTGTGCATTTTAGGGCAAAGTGTAAATATAGTGAAATGATTTTGTGTATGACACATTTTATTCTGCTTCATGTCAGAATGTCTTTGATACAATGCAAATAAGTTATTAGCAGAGATAGAGTATGACCGAGACATGGGTATGTACATTTAGTAACCACATTAAGTATCTCTGTATCTCTGTATGAAACTGAGTACTCATGTGTGCACAGAATATTTAGCTATTCAGGTTTGGATTTGCCAACCATTTGTCCAACAGCTCAAAATTATTTCATCTAATGCAGTCAATAATTTCAAATGCTTCTTGTAGATTTTTTTTATCCCACTTTGTATTGTAAAATCATTATACTTTTTCATATYTGATTAAATAAAACAGTACTTACATGCTCTTTGACTTCCAACACTAGACAAAAGTTGTTTACATTTAATCAGCAGCCATTAAATTATTTGATTAAGTTGGAATTTTTGACTATTTACATACAGAAATATTTAGAGATCCAGACTAAAAGCTAAAACCCAGATCATTAAAAATTCGCCCCACCGGAGGAGGMTCCACACGTACCTTTTTCTAATTAAAGAGGTGGATCAAGGAAATGAAATCTCATTCTTGTAAAGGTTAAATTTCACTCTTTGTTTGGCAGTGAGATGAGAGGGGAGAGTCGATCCCAAAGTGCTCTTTCATTACTGAGCAGCCTGATCCACAAACGAGTCGAGTCGCAAAGTTTAATCAGAACGTTTTTCCCCAAGCTAATATTCTCTCACTCGTAATAATACCTTGATTATCAACTGGGAGAAATTATTCAACTGGCACCTCTGATATGATTTTTCATATCAATATGCTGTGTATATATAACTATTGTCCATTCTTACTGTATAATAGTCTTACTATTATATAAAATGTGTAAAAATATATAAATCCTACTGCATATAGTAGCTGTTACTACCTGGCACAAGTCTGGAAACAAAAGTTGAGGCAATACATAGAAATACAATACAAAGTTTATTACATTAAAATGACAAAAATWAAAGCAAAAWAATTCTTTAATTTTTGTCATTTTAGTACTGTAGGTTGGGGATAAAGTCCCTGTACTGAGCTTTATGCCTTTGRAAGGACACAATCCTAATGCTGCAGGTTGTGTGCAGAAGTTTTGGCAGTTTGCTGCTCTGGAGAATTCAGATTCGTGTTAACACAATGCCAAGAGGGAAAGACATAATCAATGGTCTTGGTGAAGCAGTTATTGCTGAACAACAATCTGGTAAGGGTTATAAATATACAGTTGTCAACAATTTAATATTGAATGTTCTACAGTATGTCCATGTCCATGACAACACAATTAGAAGGAGACTGGACAAGTACTTAAAAAAAAAAGGTTGCCAGGAGAAAGCCACTTCAGTCTAAAATGAACATGGAAGCATGCCTAAGGTTTGCAAAACTGCATGTGAACAAAGCACAAGGCTTCTGAAACAATGTCCCATAGACAGGGAGATGAACCCAAAGAGGAAGTTGTTTAGCCCTAATGCCCAGCGCCATTTACGCTGGGTGTGTTTTGCATCCACCTGGGCACCTTGCAATCACTGAGTTGACCATCAACTACCAGATTATACTAGAAGCAAATGTGAGACCAACTGTCCGACATTTAAAAGCTTGGTTGAAATTGGGTCAGGCAACGGGACAGAGATACAAAACATGCTAGTCCGGGCATCTACACCAAATTGCCTCCAAAAAATTTAAGAATCAAGAGTTTTGAATGGTCTAGTCAAAGTCTAGACCTCAATCCACTTGAAATGCTGTGGCGAGACCTCAAGAGAGCTGTGCAAAAACCTCAATGAACTGAAGCAATGTTTTAATGAAGAATGGACCAAAATTCTATCACAATAATTGGAAAGGCTGATAAAACCATACAGGAAATTACTTCAAAATTAGTTCAAGTTATTGCTGCTAAAGGTGGATCTACTGTAGAAACTATTGAATTATGGGGTTATTTAGTATTGGCCACATATTTTGTTTTTGTTTTTTTTCTTCCCTTTTTGGCTTCATTTTTCTTAAATAAATAATTGCATGGTGATGAAAATGTTACATTATTATATTGTTCATCTATTTTTTTTATTATTTGCCTAATACTATGACAACACTGTGATCAGATGATATTTATAACACATAGAATTAAAAGAGTGAGTACTAACATTTACATGACTCTATAAAAGAGGGGGCCAAGAGCATTTCCAAAAAGCAGGAAGCAACATAACACTGAAAACATTCCGTGTATCCAGAAGGAGCCAGTTGTGCTGAATCATGTGTTCTCGAGATGCAAATGTCTGAAATTATTAGCACCAGTGTCTATTGATACTCTGGTTATACACAACAATCTTACCAAGGGAGGCACTCGGAAGAGTGTGTGAGCCCTTTTCCTTTTATTCTAATCTTTCCATCTCTTTCTATTTCTTCCAACATCACTCTCATGCCCCTTTTATTTCTTCAATCTTCAAATCTCTTTGTTTCCCAGTGGACAAGTCGGAGACAGGCTGCAGACATCCAGTGCTGTACTCAGAATCAGAACAGATATAAGTGAAACTATTTAGTCAGTTCATATTATTTAGGAGGCTGTAGCAAATCCAATTGCTAAATACGTACAGATTGAGAAGAACCTTCAAGAGGACTACAGTGGCTAATGCTGACCATAAACCTATGACTTAAAAAAATATATAAAAATTAGTTAAACGGTCCCCAGCACCGTAGGTCATGATTGTGAAGGGAAATCGGTAAGGAGCATGGACACTATACATAATTCTTGTGCCTGATCTTCCAGTTTCCCTTGTCTTCCACAGTCCTGCCAGCTTCTGCCTTTACCCTAATGCGCCTCCTCAGCCTCAATCCAGAAGGAAGAAGACAGTGTTGTACAGTATAATATTTAGGACACCCAACAGACCTTCACTAGAATTATCACATTTAAGCTGCTATTTAGTCACAGACTGCTGGTGCTCCTGGACACTGCGAGGTGGCAGTGGGATAGACAACTATTTGGTTTAGTTTATCAGAAATATGTAGAGTATGATTGAATAGTTCCCATTTTCAAACAACATATGCAACGGGTCCAGTATTGCATCTACTTTAAAACTGATACAACCATTAAAATTTCTTCCTGGTGACCAGGTCCTCCTGCAAAGCTGCATGTTCCTCATACACAGGCAAGATACTTATAGAGAAGTCCTGTGACCTGTAAGCAGCTCAGCAAGCATAAGGGAGGGCCTCAATTATGTACTGTAAATGTAAAATCTAAAAATGGATCCAACCCTTGCCTGCCATTTCAGTTTGTGCCACTTGATCCCCCTAAAAAGCTACAGGCGCACATGGGAAAAATTTAGCCATGGCCAATGGCAAGACCTCAGGTAGAGAGCTTCTACCCACAGACAGGAAAAACGCAGCAGTAGAACTGGAAGCCCTGGCAGGTAAATAGGCCATTGAGGGATTACGGTATTATCTTGCAGGCTGACACATCACTTTATTAACTGACCATGCACTTTTCATTTCACAAGACATTTCATTTCATCCCCAACACACATCAGGAAAACAACACAGAAATGCAGATGGGCTGTCTTGGAGGTACACACTGGAGGCCCTGTCGACAACAGCAAATTGCTTGGTAGTGTGGTGACTCATTTGCTTGCCAGCAGGTACTGAAAGGACAATGTTACTTTAGGACCCTCAGTGCTTTGGACCTCAGGCAACAGTGCAACAGAGGGCCAGGCCCAAGCAACAAGACATGGCTGGCACAGCATCCTAATCAAGAGCTGTCTTCACCCACCTCCAGCCTCAGAGAGAGAATAAAAGGAGAGTTGCACTTTAGACGAGTAAGTGGGCTCTCAGGGGACACATGGCATACAATCACTCTTGTCCTTTTTTTGGTCCCCTAGACGCTGCTGGAGATGCTGGCCATTAAATGCACACCCTTCTACTCCTCACAGCCCTGAATGCCACCGATCTCCAGGGATAACCAGCCTACATAGATAAAGGCTATGCACCCTCGCTACATCAAAGGACAAGTTTCTCTACCCCATCCCCACCCCCTACTGTTCCTTGAAAAAAAAAAAAAAAAAAGAGCACTTAAATTTTCCATTGTCTCCTGTCTTATCTGTGTTCTCACAGTGAATTTAGCACAGTATTCATTTTAGCTTTTTGTTGTTTTAATGAGATTCATGACAATAATTATTTAACTTATTCGATTTCACCTATAATTGGTGACTGCATGTCAAACTGGTAGCCAATACCGGAGCGTATTGTTAACGAGTTATAAAACCTATTATATGTAGAGATCTGAGATAGTATATGATAAAGGTAATAATGGTGGCGTCATCCCATTAAAAAAAAGAAGAAGAAGAAGAGTCATAAGTCTGCTGTCATAGTGCTTGGGCCCTAATAATCCTTTTACAAATTAATAAAATTTGTCCTTTTAAAAACAACCCATTTATAGAAATTATTTTCATATTGAATCTTACACAGACCCATACTTAGAATTCCTACAATGACTTTTCAAATTACCCTCACACATACTGTATATGCTCACAACCATCTCATGCAAAAATAAATAAATAAATATATAAGTAAGTAAATGTACATTTTTCATATTCTCTTGCCTTAGTTGCTAAGCAGTTTTTTTTTTTTTTTTTTTTTTTGTGATGTGATGATGACCTGGAAATAATTTTTGTGTTTACAGTACCTATGACTGTTTCCTTTGATTGCAACCATTATAAAACTTTTTCAAGTTGGACCATTAGTCACACCAGCGAGTGACCACTAACAGGACATATTTTATGTTAATTTCAAATGTCAAAATTGATTCTAGGATTCATTGAATTTAATTGAATTGAATTTAGTTTTCTTTTGATATGGAGTACCATACTTTATATTCAAAACAAAACAAAATTGTCAGGAACATTGGCAAACATAGTGTCACATTTTTAAACCTAATTTTGTATGTGAGTGGAGAAGCAGGACGTAAGAGATTAATTTCACTTGTAATGGGTTTGTATTATAACTTTTGCTCTACTCCGTATCAAATCATGATTCATCTTTCAGTTGGAATGTACCCAGTGTTCTTAATGTAAAAAGTCAGCAAGTTTCAAATTGAACAGAAAGATTTGTTTTGTCGCCATTTTCACATTTCAAACTTGAAAATGATTTTCAAACTTGAAGTTTAACTAGTCTTAATGAAATAAAATGTTCAGTTTTTGCATTGTCAGACTATACTGAAAAAAAGRACAGAATCCGTATGTAACACGGAAAAAACAAGAAAATAAAAAAAAAATCTCCAAATAGAAAGCAATGCCATATCTTAATAAGAGCTTGATGAACTGCCAACAAATTTTGGATCCAGAATGTAATTGGCATTTATAATTGTTGTTATAATTATAATTTCTGGGAAAATAAAATCAATTCTTAAAAAGGTAAATAAAATATTCAACAATAACGCTGAATTTGTATGTAATATCTGAAAGTATGTTGTTTATGACACATTTAATACTCCAGGCAAAAAGTAGACTCACGCTTCAACTTTTTTATAATTGCTTTTTTTTATGCTTTTTTTTTATTTTAAATTAGGAAACAATATAATCAATATGATTTCCGAAGGTCACTAACATGAACTGACACAAAAATATTTTTTTAAAACAAAAAACTAACAAACAGTTTGGAAAGTTTTTTTTTTTTTTTTTAACCAGATTGTTTGAGCACGGTTTCTCACTTCATTACTTTGGGAATTAAGTGTCAACCTATTAATGGAGATGCATTTACTTTGTCTGAAAATTCCCCATCATTTGATTAATTGTATTTGCGCTGCTCAAAGAGGAAATGAGGCACAGGAAGTAGGCTTATACAGGGAGGGCCCCAGAGCATGCTGGGCTCTTAGAGATGTCAGTTGACCCTAGGCAGAGGCGGATCAGCCTGGTGCATTCGTTCAAGACACACCAGAGATTAAAACGCATTAGGCTCTAAGTAGTTGAAGATTTCTTGCTGCGGGCAGTCTTTCCTCAATTTTTGTGCATAATTAACACATATTGAAAAGTTCACACTGTAATGGGTTGCCTGAGAACAAAGCAAATAATTCATGCTTTGTGTAAACAGATTATAATTACGATCAGCCAAAAATAAAATGTAAAATCCAACAATCCTTGACCCTAAAATTTTGAAAAAGCTTTTTGAATTTTACCAGAATGTGAAAAATCTGATGAAGGTTTCTTTTCAATTATAGGAGACAGGAAAATCACCTAACAGGTGTTAGTGTTTTAGTTTTCATTTATGATGATCCATTGACTAATCAAAAATTTTGTATTCAGAAAAAAAAAAGTTTAGAGTTTAAAAATCAATGAAAAAAAAAAAAAAACATTTTCAATAAATGCCAAATGAACATATTCACACACAAATGCAAACAATAGCATGGTAAACATGTTGACACACTTTTATATGTTTGTTGAACATCCATTCCGGAAATAGTAAATTTTTACTGGTAAGACATTCCACTAAATTGTGGCATCGCTTTGGAATTTTGTGGTCATTCATCCACAATGGCAGTAGTGACGTCAGACACTGAGGTTTGGCAAGGAGGCTGGGTAATACAGGTTATCTTAAAATTGTGAATTATTCGTTCACAATAATGAGCTAACATTAGTGTATTACACTGGCTGGTCAATAAACATTTGTATCAGTTAAGCTTTAGTATGCTAAACTCCCTCCTACCTAAATAAAATGGGGCCCAAAAAATTAATACACACTTCAACAGTTGTTACCTGCCCTTTTTAAAAACTTGAATGGAATTATGGTGTAGTATTGTGTTTTGTTTTGTTTTGTTTTGTTTTTGTGCATATASAGTATTTCATACAATTTCATGCTGAAGGGTGTAACCATATTTTGGGGCTCCTATGTATTTTAAATAGTGACATTGTATTTTTCAGATAATGATCACACAAATGTCCATTGATTTTCTAATCATCTAAGCCGACCTAAACCCCACCGCATGTTCAAAGAACAGGAACATCAACAACAAAGACAAACAAACAAAAGAAATCACCAACCTAGTTTACAATGACTGGCAAGTCATTGTGAAAGCACCAATTAGATTTTTTTCTGCCCACTGGGGTATCTAGTGTATTTTTCTGGATCCTTTTTTACACATCTTTACAGGTCAGGTGTTAAGGCAAGAACAGAAATGATCTATCTAACTAGCTAATATAGTGAGCAAAAAAAAAAAAAAAAAAGTTGTGAGCTGCTGAACATTTGGTTTGTGTTTCATGCAAATAAGAATGTTTTTTATGTTTTTTTTTTGTTTGTTTTTTAATAAGCTTATAAAGTTTTGCTGTGTCCTTTTAAGCTTATTGTATTCATTACATTTGCAGTGTGCGCATGTTTAATTGCTTCGACCGCTTGTGTTATACAGGGTAGAAATAGAAACAACAACTTAGTTAATCTACCGAAGTAATTAAAGACACTAGAACTCGTAGAGTAGCATCATGTCCAGGGCCCCCTTTCTGTTAGCTTTATTAACTCCATAATATCACAGATATCTTTTTTTATTATTATTTTATTTTAATTTATATTTATTTTAATTCATATATATCTCTATATATAATTTTTATTGCCAACCATTACAGCACTGGCTATTAGAGGCTGAAACCATTATTTCTTTTTAACAAAGTTAATCAATGATATATTTTTAGTCTCTGAAAAGCCTCAGTTTCCTTGAAATAAAACTACATGCACAGTACTTGCATCATCGTAAAGTGGTCTCTTCTTTATCCATTAAACTCAGCAGTGCTGAAAGCTATTCAGCATAGTATTTGTAATGTCCTTTGTGTAAAAACGTATGCAGTGTTTACTCCTCTCTTTCCAGCCATGTCTAAGCTTAACCAATTTAGATAAATTGGCCTCTTGTAATGCTACAAGGTTTCCTGGAAATATAAAGCATCTGAACACTGCCACTGAAGTGATTACTTCTTTATTCTTTATTAATTTAGACATCCATAATGGTAAAAAAAAAAATGAATAAAGAATTCAGCAAAAAAAATTATATTGCACATTTATGTTACAAAAGCATCAACTTCAATTGTGCTTAAAATACTGTTTATCAGTTATTCAGTCAGACAAAAAAAAATTTTACTTGTGCTTTTATACTTTTGTAAAGTAYGGTTTGGTGCATGCACTTTACCTTGAGTAAGTAGTGGGACTTATACTTCTGCACTGGAGTACATAATGTTTAAGAAAAAAAGAATTGTATTTTAATTTTTCAAGTAAATATATTGTTTTTAATTTGAGGACTTATTAATGTATCTAATTGGAAGATCCTGAAAAAACTGTCTAATTAGTACATTAGGAAATTGGAAAAACCAAACAACAAACAAACAAAAGAAAAACTAACAAAAATAATAAACATTTCTGGTTACTTCCTAATGTGTGTTGTTTCTCCTTCCGTTCCTGAAACAGTCATTTCAMCAAGAAGTCAGCAGTGCTTTAATTGTCAGATTTCACACGGCTTGATTCCTCAACTGCTAACCTTTCAGTCTGACCCGAGCCTTCTCCCTCCATCC
>QMIH01000669.1:184675-199526 GCA_003987875.1 Clarias batrachus | reverse complement strand
TTGAAGCATGGTTGAAAAGCAATGTCTGACTTTCATTGGTTAACATTCATAGAATTCTTATTTATTATTACTTTTGTCAGATTTAAGTTATTTATGTGACTATTGTGAGTTTTTCTTTCATTGACCGAAGGGTACCAACAATTTTGTCCATGTATCATAATGCACTCATGCCTTTATATCAGGTCAAAACTGTTTAGATATGAAACACCAATAATATTATAGATATTGTAAATTAATTCAAAGCTGAACCTTATGAGAAGTTAATTAATTACTAAACATCCGCATAGTCTAACCTAATTAAAAAAGTAATGTATTTTTTTATCATATATGTACTCATACTGTGGGTAAATTTACATGTAACCTCTGTTAATTAATAATTTCAAAGTTGAACTCCAATTTTAATAAGGATAACACCTCAATGAAAAGTATGGAGTTTTGAAGCCCTCAAGGTCTCCCCAGGGAGCCTTAAGTTATTAAATATGAGTGTAACCTTTACCCACTTGTATTCTCTCTATCTCTCTCTCTCTCTCGCTCTCTCTCTCTCTCTCTCTCTCTCTCTCTCTCTCGCTCTCTCTATCTCTCTCTCTCTCTCTCGCTCTCTCTCCCTAAAGCAATTTATTTTAAATGGATTTTAAGATGATGCAAAAATGAGAGAGATAGAGAGGGGGAAAGAGAGAGAGAGATTCTGTGTTCAGTTAATTGTTTTAGGCTACAGCGATAGCCTATTGGACTGAATTTATAGTGCATAGCCAGGTCAACATATATTATATTTGCATCTATCGTAAAGATTAGCAAATAAACTATTCCAAAGTGTTGTTTTTTTTCAGAGATTTTCTGAATTATAATATAATATATACAAATATATGAAAATCCTCTAAGCAAGTGAGTGTGTGTGTTGATCCACCGCAATAAACTAGCAGCCCACCCAGTGTATGTTCCCACTTTGGACTTGGCCCCATTTTCCAGCCTTCCAGGGCAAAAAGTTTATGAAGATAATTTATCTGTGACAAAATACTATTGTATGACATTTAACTGTATAAACATTTTCCCGTTCATTTTCCCGATTAGTTGCTGCTTATTCCTGTATGTACTGTATATCCTACAGTATGTGCTGTTTATATATATATATATATATAAAATTAAAAAAAATATCTACTTATGTAATGCTGGTTTGCCATACATGCTGCACTATTATTATTACTATTATTATTATTATTATAATAAAATAATAATTATGGATAAAACAGAGCTAAAATTGATCGATTAGATCAATTTGATCTTTTATTATATGATTGATATATAATATGATCAGTGCTTCTCTTATTTGTATCTGTTTGGAACTCGTTATATAGTTATTCAAATAAATATGAATTAATATCTGCATGCCTACTGTAAGGCATGCAGTTATAGTAACCACATAAAAAAAAAAACATTTCTTTTAGCCTTTATTTAGTCCTCAGCTGAAGGTGCCAAAACTTTCGGAGAGCTATTAAGTGATGAAATAAAATCAGAATTAGATTTCGGCTATCAAGTGCCTCCGATAACTGAGCATACCACCAAATAGACTGAAAGGGCTGGAGGAAGGAGAAAAAAAATGATGCAGTGTGCCTAAAATGAGATTCTGATGCAAGATGTCTAATGTTGCGTGCTCACTTGCTCACTGGAGGAGAAAGAGCTTTATCTAGAGTGCAGAGAGAAAACTGTAATGGATGTGCTTTAGTAAAGGTTACTGTTCCTTCACCAAGCATGCCTGAGCAGCTCCATCACCCTCCTGTGCGAAAAAAAAATCAAGGAAATGTTACATCTGAATAAGCTGCTCATGGTTCATATTAATGACTCTGAATGCGGATTTGAATGTATGCTTTGAACAGGTGGAAAGGGAAGAGAAGTAATTAAGGTGCAAACTTTGTCACAGGAGATCAAGTGCCTAAATGTAGAGACTGGCCAAGCTGAAAAAGGGCACTTATCAAATCGTGAAAAAGAAGGAAAACTTAAAATGTGTACATTACACTACACTACACTACACTACACTACAAACTGAATCAAACTTACTCATTATGTCCTGAAAGACGCACCCTTACCTACTTAAGATGCAGATAGGCGACTGTGGAAAGCTTTCAGGAGAGGCACGAGCAGGCATTTTAAGGGGAAGTCATAATGGCACACCGGCACCATTGAGAAGATCCAGGGGTGATTAATGAAAACTAATTTTTCATGGCAATTAAAATGATTAAAGCCGGAGGGCCTTTTTTCACCATTGCTCCGGATTGCTCGAGGAACAAGGCGGTAACAAAGCCAAGAAGCGAAATTGCATTAGTAGTGGAGGAGAACTGTATTAAAATGCAAATGTACAGCTGTTAATAGTTCTTCAAAAACCAATAATCCCCCACAGTCAGTCATGTGTCAGAATGGTTAATGGAAAAACATCCCAGAGGCACGCAGGGTCTTTTTTTTTCATTCTCCTTTTGATTAAAACAGAAATTCTGTGGTAAAAGTAGGGGCGTCGAGTCGGGATAGGATTGGCAGCGATGCTTCGACATTGGGTCAAGGCACCAAAACCCATTGTTGACAAAGGCACTCATTTTTGAGCCCTCTCTCTTCTCTCTATTGTTTTCCATTCCAAGATAGACATGCTGAGCTAACCAGGCTAAAGCTACTGCAGAATTTGATCTAGTAGCAAGAAGGGCTTTCATTATACKAGGGTTTAGCAGGAAATATTTATTGAGTAATGTACAGTACTGTACATCATATCCAGCTTCATGAATAAAGAAGGAACAGGCACGGGCGAGGGAAGTGTCAGGCAGTGACGCAAATTGAATAAATATTCGACTTGCTCAGTCTGTCACTTAATTACGATTCTGCTGCAGGCTATGTTTCAAAGATCGAAATGTTCTGACCCACCAGAGGGAAGAAATGTGCTTTACTCCGACGTATTCACAGGAGGGGGCTGTTGATGGACCGAGCGAATGTATTAAATGCATTATCATTTAGTTTTTATTATTATTTTCAGCCTTTTTTATTATTCTTGTATGGATATATATTCATTTTTTGTGTATGCGAAGTTCTCAACAATGATTTATATTCATGGCTGTACTGTATATAATGAGGTTTGATGCTACTGATGAGATTATTCCTAAGCAATCACAGTTTATGAAAGAGCTTAAAAGCCCACGCATGCTTAACCGATTTGCATATACTGTACCAGGCAGGATGGGACAATTTGTGAATATTGATAGCAATTGATAAAGGGTTATGGCTTTTGGTTGAATATTGTACCATTTATGTGATGTACTGTATAGCATGCGATGTTGGAGTACAGCACAGTACGGTTTACTCTCACTGTACTGTGTAGCATAATGTTGCATAATTGTACAAATTTATAATATACATTCTTTAAGCTAATTAAAATAAAAGTGAGGAACTGAAATGAGAAATACTGTAAGCAAAACCTGGCATCCTTTTTAATTACTGATAAGTCATGAGCCAGCTATGCGCTGTTCATGTCTCCCAATGGATGCTCTTAATCACTTTAAAGGGAACTGCTGATATTAAGCGGCAAGTTTGAGGACATCTGAGCTCTCTGAAGAGACACTATTAGGCCTCTGCTCTCAGACATTTGCAATCCCCTTTAATGTGCCGAGAAAACGGTTCTCTTTTATACAACTAATTAAACGCATTCAATACAACATTCTGCGAATCGACTCTTACACGGATACATTCGAAGCCATCTCTTTATTTTACTTTGCCATTCAAATCGTACGTGACTTAAAAAGACTCCAGCAAAAAGGGAAAAAAATCAACTGATAAAACTTTCAGTGTTTTATTCATATTTATATACACATTTCCACCCCTCAGTTCGCCCTGAAAGTAACCATGATCATACAGATGGTGAGTACTTATATATTTTTAGACAGCTTTAACAGCCGCTGTACAAGAGCATGAAATTTACATCTACATCAGCAACATCATTTTTCTTAGTCCAAGAAACCGGGAACAGATATGGGATGTGGCATAGAGAGAAATGGGAGGGGGATGAAGGATGAAGGGAGAAGGAACGCCAGAGAGGAGATGAGAGCATATACAGAAGTGGCTCCATCGGGTTTGACTATGTACAATACAAACCATTCATACAAATTAAGCTCTAAGATATAGAATTCAATACATTACTGTGTATTAGAATGGCAATGAGTGAGCTGTCCAACCATGGCTGGATCATATTGACACTACAGGAGACAGTGTGGGCTGTATCATTCAAGAGTATTACAGTAATAGGACAAAAGGCTGAGGAACAACTGTTGGTAATTAGGCTCTCACGTTTCTGCATCTTTTATTGTGACATAAAAAGGAAAAAAAAAGAAGAAAGCATGCCCAGAGTCAAGGCATCTCCAACAAATGCCATGGTTTTGTTTGTCCATAAGGATACCAAAAGATCTTGGGGTCATTGTTTGATCTCGAGATAGTAGTGTTTATCAAAGTTCGTGGATTCTTGTGGATGAAGGGGAAGTTTTTTTTTTTTTTTCTTTTTTCTAATTCTGTATAAAGAATTCACTTTAAATTTCTCTTCCGCACATCAGTTCTGGTGAACTGTTGGTAAAATATACCGTCTTAATGTCCACATGTTGTTGAAGGATATAAGAAAAAAAAATCTTGTTATATTCAGAATAATAAATACTGTAAATGAACATTTGTACTGGAATATATAGAAAAAAAAAAGAATTGTGGGATGAAAATAACATTTCATTTAATGAATTCATCAATATATAAATCAAACAAACAAACAAGTAAAGATACAGCGGGCAAATGTCAACTGGCAGAATTTTCTGCGCCCTACGGCTGCGATCAGACATTAATAAAAGCAACTAAAACAATAACAATTACAAATAAGCTAATCTAAATTAAGAACCGGACTGACACTTTAAACCATCAGAAGTACATTTTTGTGTTCCAAAAATAAATAAATAAATAAATAAATAAAATCGATTTTAATTAAATGAAATCCGTCTGAAATATTGAATTAGTTCTGGGTCACATGTTTGGAAGGTACTAGAAACAAATATTTGTTGTGGTTGGGGAGAGAGAGAGAGAGTCCACATTGCCTGTGTTGTCCTTCGCATCAGTGGCATCCATCAGCCTGAGGGAAAGTAGGGAGTGTCGCTGTGGTAATTATAGTCTGGGCAGACTTTCTGCACCAGCTTGTAGTCGGTGCTGTAGAAGGAGATGTAGATGCAGATGACTTTGAAGGGCTTTGAGCAGAGCCAGGAGACATGGCTCTGCGTCTGTTCCTGGAAGCACGTCTTGGACGGGTCATAGTTGCACAGCGTGTTCTTGGAGCCCTTCTCAACTTTCTCGTACTCGATGCGGCAGTTGAAGGACTTGGAGTCCTTGGCGTCGATGACTGACTGCTGCGCTGTTACRTCGAACTCCACKATCTTGGTCGGTGGCACAAGACTGACGGATACGTTGCCCTGGCCTGTTGAGTTGTGGCGGAAATAAACGCTGAAGGTACCGTTGCCATGGTCAACAATCTTGCCGGTGATGAGAAGGTTGAGCTTGACTGTCTTGATGTTGGAGTGGAAGTCTCCCCAGCCGAACATCTTTTTGAATTTTCCTGTCTTGACCATGGGCCGCCGTTTGGCCCTGGGCCTTGAGTCCTGGAGCTCGGTGGCATTCCTCAGCCAGTCCCATAAGTCCCATTCTGAATAGGGCTCTGGTGTGTCATAGCGAAGGTCCAGGGCCGTGGTGTTCTCCTTCCCATTCAAAGTCTGTGACAGAAGGCGACTGATGGACAAGTCCTTGGTGCTTTCTGTCCATATGTGCTTTAATGTTGATTTGGGGCTCCCTGACTTAAGTAGCTCCGTCTTTCCCGGGATGGAACCATGAACACTTGAAACCTATGATGAAAGCAAAAACAACAACAGCAACAGAAAAAGATATTAGTGACTGAGCCGATTAAACTTCAATATTCTACAACTTTGCATTCGAGTCAGGATTGCAATCCCAGGAAAAAAATGTCGAGAAGATATTAATCTTCAGGTCCGATTGCAATTCTTACTCAAGCATTGAGACCTTCCAACAACAACAACAACAAAACTTAAAAGAAATGGATTCAGTGAGAAAAAAGTGACAATCGATTCTTGCTGCAAACTTCAGTTTCGCAGAGTACGAGCTGACAGGAAATGTCTGAAAAAAATAGAACGGAGGAGACTGTGAATGAGAAAATAATCCAGAGATCAAAAGTTGGAGCAGCACTGTTCTACTCTTTCTTCTTCTTCTTCTCCTCCTCCTCATCATCATCATAATCATCATTAGCACCAAACCACCCCCCTCCTTCTCTACTGCTATGCAATGCTGTGGATATCCAGCAGCCTGGTCTGATAATGCTGGCACCCATTCAGTGAGTAAAGAGCAGACTATTAACCAGCAAGTGCTCCTTGAATTGATGATTGATGAGCCCCTGCATTCTCTCCATTTAGTGGCGGTGAGTGGAATTAGGTTCATATGGAGCATGGTGGAGTGCTGTGACATTGATTGCCTGATTTCTACTGTAAGACCTGACAGCAGATCTGTCTTTCCAAGCTTTTTACATCTTGTGCGCTGACCAGACACCCCAACACCCCCCCCCCCAATCTCCCCTCCAGGATCAATAGTTAGAAAATAAGGTTTTAGAATTGCCTCACAGCATGTGTCTGCATTAAGGGCAGAACAACCTAGTTTTAAGCACTGCATTACATGGACCACTGTAGCTCTCATAAGAAACTAGGAACAATCAATTCCATTACCTTAAAGCTGTTTTGACTTGCAAATTTCAAATTAATGACTCTTTTTAAAAGAGAAAAAAAAGTTGTTGTATAAGGGTCGTTCAAGTCTAACCGGTATTTGATGAAGTGTCTTGTGAATGAAGGTGTAAAACTAATTGACATTTAGAGCAGTACGGTGATTTAAACATATGTTTCTAGTATGAAAAACAAAAGCATTTGAATGATGCAAACATTTTTCGCGGCCGAGGTGGCTCAGAGCCCACTGCAGTCTTTCCTGTGGACTTTCTGCCAATGGAACGCATGATCTCTGAAAATCGACAGAGAAGTTGTCGCCAACCTTGCAGAAGAGACACATCTGTGTGTATGAACTGTACACACAATCAACACCACTTGCACATTACAGGAACTTGGCTGGGAGTTATTGCTGCATCCCTGTACAGTCCTGATCTCGCTTCTATCTGTTTCCACATGTTTGTGGCATTAAAAGGAGTTCCTGGGAGGCAAGTTTTTGAAAACGTGAAGCAGGTAGTCTGATCATGGATCTGTGTGTGTGTCTGTGTATTCCCAAAAAAAGTTGTGAAGCTCAATTACTTTTCAGATTATTCTTCATTTCGCCGAAAATAATGGGTGAGTCAGGCCTTGCCCTGAGTTAAAACATTCTAATGATGTGTGTTTTATTGCCAGAAAGTGCATGCTTGGAAAGGATGATTAAAGACTCGAATCAATTATTTATGGCTAATAACTAGAGGGAAAATGCGCATTCACCGACTGAGCAACTTTGAAAGATCAATTTTGCGTACAGTTCACTACAGATCACATTGATGAATGAACCTTTACAGAGACAGAGCACTGTGCGCACCAGAGCCTACTTTATTATAAATGTCAAGAGAGCAGAAATGTGTAGAATGAGTCTACATTTTTGGCACTTTATTTTCTGCACCATTGTCACCGATATCTCTCTAATTAAAAAAAGATAGCTGAGAAAAAAAAAGGTTCATGGTAATAATGATTGTTTAATGGCCTTATTGATCCAAAGAACATGCTTAGGGGATGTGGTGCAGCTACATTACTGTCCAAATATCAGGGCAATAGAAGATGATCATTTATCAAAAAGTCATTCGTTAAACTACGTCAAAAAAAAAAAAGTCACTTTTTCTGATTAACTTGCCGCAGTCTATGATGTCACACATGAACACATTAGGGTGAATGTAATTAGACATACATCATTATAATTCTCACATACTGTATATAATATATATATATGAAATATATCATGATAGATACTGTAGTTTCACTAATAGATGGCTTGATACTGTCTCTGGTGTCCACATTTAATTATTATTTTTTTATTTAATATATGTTATTTTTGTAAAAAGCTTGATACATTAATGTCTACAACTCTACTATTTACCTTGAATATGTTTTATGTTAAAAATATTATATTTATTTGTTAAAAATAAATGTTACTTTTTATAATTTTCAATATAAAAATAGTTTTCAATATTATAATTTCAATATTAAAAAAACAATCAAATTGTCCTTTAATATGTTGATTTTTTTTTAATAACCATAGCATACCGTAGGGCTATATGGGCCATCATAGCATGTATCTAATATAATCAAATTCGATATGTTTAAAAATTAATAATATTTATTTTAAACTAAATAAATGTAAGTTTTGATAAAGCGATTACACATACCAGCTTAAAAAAGTGTGTTGTATAATGTTTATAATAATATCAAAAATATATTATCAAATTGCAAAGCCATAAATCATAGTTTTTAATAATTTTAGGAATTATTTAGTCAATATACAAAATTGTGCGTCTTGCCGTGGAAAGCAAAAGCTTTGCTTTACTAGACAAAATAACAATAAAAACTAGTCATAATATAAATCCATAGGGTGTATTCTTGACTATTTGCTGGTCTTTTTTAAAAAGTGAAGATAGTCTTGGTAGATACCACACGCCCACAGTTTACAGCAAGATCTTATGACTAACCGTACAGCTTGTTATACATATTGTACAATTTCATTTTCATATAATTATTTTTCAAATTTCTGTCTCAGTGGTAGTTTGAATATTCCATTTTACATTTTGTCACATATATACAACTATATATAACACAACCATCTGTGATCAAATATGAAATAAATGTATATTATATAACTATTCATGAAAAATGCGCAATAACTTTTAAGGATTAATACATAAATACCTACAATATGAAAAGGGAGTAAGATGTATTATTTACTGTTTGATAGAAATGAATCTGCCAAAAAACATATTACAGCTAATGAATTCATTATCAGGATCTATTTGTTATGAGACAATAATTAAGACTTTGGGTTAAGAGCAATCATGTGTTACAATTTAATTTAAATAAAAAAGACATTACTTGGATCTTAAAATACAAACAGATGGTGTGGAAACGAATATATATATAATACACATAATTTTTATATAATTATTTTTCCAAGTATAAAAAGTGGTGTCTGTTTCATAGAATTGAGTCCACCCTTCCAACCATCCGTACATTCGTCTAAGTCACTACATAATGGTTGGCCTCGGTGGAGTATGACTTTCAACTCAGCAGTCCTTGCTGTAAGGAAAAGCTACACTGCTGAGAACTCCAACCTCTGGTAACCAACAGGTGCACATACACATTTACACACCCATTCATGCACTGCAGGCAATTTGGAAGCAACAATCAGCCAACAACTCATATCTTTTGGCCTGTGAGAGGAGACCAGAAGACCAGGAGGAAACCCACTAAGAGAGCACTGGCGAGAGACCCTGGAGGTGTGAAGTGACGGTGCTAAACACTAAGTCAGTTAAGAGAACTGAACTGAGTAAGTGAATAATATTTATCACTGTGTAAAATATTGCATTAGTTCTTGGAAAACCATAACTTGGTCTTGGCCTCAGACTCTTGGACTCTACTGTATATTAATGCAAGCTTCCCTGTGTCCAAATGGCTGCATGTGCCGACTGGGCAAGACGCCAGTGGGTCTGATGGAGCTTCATTCTACCAGCTGCAGTGTTCACCTGAGGGGACAGGGCATCTGGTAAACATGGGTATGGGAGACCGCTGGCACTGACAGGCAGCCAGATGCAAACAGCTGGACTCCCTGGGGCACTGCATGTTGCCAGGTCAGCAAGAGCAGAACGTGGATACCTCTAAGGTACCTTAATGACTCATACACCAGTTGTAAAACTTTTTTCTTTTTTTTGCTTCCAGAAATTAATTTGGTAAAAACAATTATGTGCAAAGATCTCATTCCTGACAATATAGTGAGATTTCATAGAAAAACTTGGCAACACCTTTTAAGAAGGCTTTAACTATAATTATTTAATAATGCATCATTAATATGAACAGATTTATTTACAACGTTATTACATTCATAACCTGTAAAAAGGTATTGTTGAATGTATTTTAATGTATTTATAGATTGCATTCTGTATTGAGTTAATAACAAATTCTTTCCCCACTACCAAACATCTGGCCAGGTTTATACTGAAAGTGCTCTTAATTTAGTTTCTTAACACACTTTCGATTTTTTTTAGCAAGATCTTGACAAATACTTTTTTTAAAAAGTATGATGCAATGTCCTGATGATAATTTCTCTTTTGATTCATTTAGGAGGATTTTTAAAAATTGCTTTAATAATAGATTTTGTTGTAAGGAACACCACATACTGTATACAGTATTAGGTCATGTTATTCATGAAGCAAAATAAAGTTTATGATTTAAATAATACATTTTGAAAAATAATTATGATAACAATGCATATTTATGATGAGTATAATATAATAAAATGTGCATTGTATTTTATTACATCTTCTATGCATTATAAACAGGTTGAATATACAGTACAGTACGTAGCATATCACAAATGGCAAAGAAGGTAAAGGTACAGAATCTATCATTCTCATTAGTAAAGTGAAACATTTCTTAAAACCCACAACATTTACAAGAGTACATTTCTCAAAATAGGATTACACTTTAAACAGTTTAATATAATTTCAACTTTGCTTCAGCTATTAATAAACAGTCAAAGCAATCATGACTGAATATTAAACAATTTAAACTGACACAGGGTTGATTTTGTATACAGTAAAGCCTGAAAGTGTTAGTGATGTAATGTGTTGTCCAAACTACTGTACTTACTGTATGACACAGGGGTTCCCAATCTGTGGCTCATATCTGGTTCATAAATGGGATCACAGAAGGCATCTCCTCTTTTGTTCATATTTTACAAATTAATATAATGAACACATTTAACTAACATACAGTATATAATATTAATATTTTAAAGTGGGACTCTAATACAACTTCTACTAGCAACTTTGAGTAACCCCGATTCAGAAGAACAATACAATGAAGATAATCAATAAAAAAATTATGTAAAATATTTACTGACTATAGATTAGGAGTATGATGTTAAATAACAAAAAAAAAAAACAGACAAAAAATGTCAATTTGAGCACCTAAAAAAGTTTGGCCATCCCTGTCATAATTCATAATAAATAATAATATAAAAATAGCTACAAAGTGTAAGGCTGTCAGGGAAGGAGTCTAGAGGGCGCCTGGTGCCCAGAGACTTGGATTTGGATTCGGTTTGGATTCTTTTGTGTTTTCTGTTTGTTAAACTCCAAGTCCAAGAATGCACCTCGGTCAGGTGATCACCTGAACCGAGGTAAATCATTAGTTTCTGTTATAAATAGCCTGCTTAAGTTGTGTTTCTTGTCCTTGCATCTGTTTTGTTAAATTGCTGTTTCCCTGTTGATCTGCTGTTTTGGCAAAACTGTTTCGTTAGCCTGTTGTGTTTTGTTGGAATTCTTGCCATAGTATCATAGTATTGGTTTGGTTTTTCCATGTTTAGAGTTTGTTTGTTTATGTTCTGTTTTGATTATTAAAAGAATTTCCACGTATTTATCTCTTCGACTATGCCTCACCTAAAGCCCACATACAGCAACCGTGACAAAGGCAGCGCATTACATAATTAAAATGATTGCTTATAATGCCTCAAATGTCATTATAAATATAACAGAATAGTGATAACTATAGATTTATTGTGTTCATCTGCATTTTTTTTATGTTGTTCAATCTAAAGTAACAATTCAGTTAAATTTACACATTAATCACTGAATCAAAGAATTTCACGGTAAAAACAAGATTTTAATATACCATGTAACACAGGCATTTACAATATTATCAGATTTAGGAAGGGATCATCTCCAAATACTTCTAAAAGCACTGCTGATATTAGAGTCTCGTTACAGAAATGTACACTTTGACTTGTCCAGCACTTTATTTTTAATCAGAAATGAAAAGATACTACAGTGGCACTGCATTGAAGCGGAGCATGGTTCCTGTAATAATTAAAGCTACTGAATTAAATAGAATAATTACAGAAGCTAATTGTGAAAACACAATCACGAAACTGCGACGCATTTGTGTTTCTATCTAAGTGCTAATTTGCACTAATTGAGGTATTAATATGCATCAATAAGTAGATTAGAGATCTAGCTGGCATTTAAAGCTGCTGTGCTTGTTATTGACTTTATGTCAGCAGCTTTTTATTTATTTTTTTCTTGGTCATTTAATGCATAATGTTTGCATGTTTTCTCTAAACTTCAAAAAAAAAAAAAAAGAAAGAAAAAGTTATATTTAAATGTAGAAAGAGGGTATTTAAAGCGACTGTCTTGAACAAATCTGGTGATTCTACCCACGGTATAATTTAAATGCATTCTTCCTATTATATATTCAACAAGGCAAGAATATGAAATAAAGAAAAGACCAAAGGTCTGCTAATAATAGGAATATTGGGAATTGAGAATAATGGGCATAGAAATGCGAACACGCTGACTCCTATGGTGCTGTGTAACCTTGAATGTGCTGACGTTTATTCATCTTTACACACAAGAAAGCTGGAACACGCAGCACAGTTCAGACAAAGCATCTGTATCTAAAGGAACTCAAGTACCTGTGTCCTTTTTGCATTTGAACTTAAGAAGAGGAGATAAAACATCCAAAAAAAAAAAAAACTCCCCATGCTGCTGTTAGCCTGAGATACTGAAAATAAAAAGGAAAGGCAAAAATGAAGATGGATTCTGGTAGATCCTCTGCTGCTAACAAAGCATTGCCTCCAGTGTGTGYCGGTTAGCGGGAGTGCAATGGCGTGGAGCAGTGGCCAATTAACACTGAAGCTCTGAGCTTTGGGATGCAAGGGGCCCAATGGAGAAGCTGGACAGCTGCTAAGCAGCGCTGTAATATCATGCCGTGTCTATGCAGTAGAACTGACTAATGGCCTTGCAAGGAGGCTGTTAGACGCACCATTAAAGCAGACTCTTTGGTCCAGCGGTATGTGTGTATGTATGTGTGTGTGGTGGTGCAAAAATGACCACAGGACTCTGCGACAAAATATAGATGGGGGGAAAAATGTGCCCATAAATGTAAATCCTTCACCTCRAGTCAGACCACTAATGAATCTTTTTTAATGTGTAACATTATAGAACACCTTTTCAGCTTTTTTTTTTTTTAACAGCACGAGCTTTCATCCTGCGCATATAAAATGAGGGAGAATTCTTTTTTTTTATTATTTTTTTTACCCCGTATAATCCTCATTCTTATTGGGTACTTCAGTGTTCAGGAAATATACTAAGCTCTTTTCATTTCCCTTTTAAATAAAAGGCCCTCTTTTTTTTCATCCCTAGGACAAGTACACAATTCCATCATGTCACAGCTTGTAATCATTTTAATGTGATTTAAAGAATATCTAGAAAATAAATGTAGCTTGGTGTATTGAATTGCTTTCCCCTTCTGAAGTTAGACCCTCAGCTGAGGTATTTCTCTGGGCAGAAATCTCAAGACTAATCCATCCTGAGGTGCCATAAATCAAAATGGACTTTCCTTTGTCAGCATCGCAGATGGCCCGATCGCCCCAATTAAGAGGCGAGGAGGTGAAAGAGGCGAGCGCATACGCAGCGAGAGAAAGAGAGGGAGAGAGACGGAGAGAGGAATGGGGGGGTGGGGGGGGCACCTGTTCCTGTTCGTCTGTCATATTCGACCCTTTTGCAGATCAGCCGCTCTTYCTCTGAGTCACTCCGGGCTCAAATTAATGATGGCAAACAAAGACTCCTCTCCTCTCAGCTATTTGTAGCTGCCTTTGCTTCACTTCTTACCCTCTGAACTAATCTTCAGCGTCACACTTAATGAGATTTTTGGGATGGAATAATAAACTGGAGCTGTGCTGCTCTTCTTCAAATGAGCTCTTTCTCTTTCATATCCAGACCTGAATCCCCTTATGTATCATTACATGCAGCACCAGCTCCGGCTTGTCTTTTGGACTGGTAGTATGATTTTGTTCTTGGCGTTTATGATGTATAATTTTCCCATATATGCATTCGATATTTTCAGATATCAACCATGCATTGATGGTCTCCTTACCATAAAAAGTTAATTAAAGGCCAGTAAACCGTTATACATAGTAGCATTTTAGATSCCAGTGGGTGCTGGGAGGAAAATATCACATCATGGACACTATACAGTATGTACTGAGTAGATGATACAAGTGTCTGGATGTACAGTATGTTTTAAAATGAAATAATAAACAAACAAGCGTGGAAAAAAAAACATGTAAAGCTTGCTATAAAGCCAAGTTTCATAATGTGCTTATAACTCTGATTAATTTCTGTAATTAATGATTGTTTTGGGGCACTTTATTACCTCTAATAATGCCTCACAGAACTCTAATGTGTACAGTGGACATGAATATATTATTCCTTGTGTACACTGTGCAATATTACAATAGTACAATATTTATAATTAATTATAACCTGTAACCTGGAATGAATTCTAAGGCAACTATAAAAAAAAATTATTAATTATTGGGAACAAAAATGCATTATAAAAATTTAAAATGTGCTACATGCCTGCATCCTTATCACATGTGGAGCTATTTTAAACATAAAAGTTATACATAAATTGAACACAACACTTTTTTTTAAATGTTCCTTTTATATATTACATGAAATATTATATATTTATTCAATTTATATTATATACAAATTAGTTTTGAATTTTTTTTT
>QMIH01000669.1:147502-157935 GCA_003987875.1 Clarias batrachus | reverse complement strand
AATAATAATAATAATAATAATAATAATAATAATAATAATAATAATAATAATAATAATATCAATTAACTTTTCTTTGTTTAAATGAAAAAAACAATGCAATAAAGTCATAAAACTGCAGTATTTCTTGTGTGAAAGATTAAGACTTTGGACAAGGAATGATGAAACACATTGCATATTTCGTCCTTTTTATTATTATTAATTTTACTTTTCAATATGATCAGGTTTGTGTATTTGCTATGATTCATGCAGGCAATAAATAACCGAAACACACTCGGCAGGCCCAAGACCTTAAGCGGCAAAGTGCTGTAGTTTCTGTTTATTGTGGCGCCCCCTCGTGGCTAAACACAGCACTATAATATCTGTAAACGCGGTTAAGAACGAAAAGGTTGTTTTCTGAAAATACAAAATGATAATGATGTTGATGATGATGGTAGCAGTTTCTTTGGATAACATTTTCTTTTAGAGCTGTAAGACATTCTTGAGGTGGGAAAAAAAAGTATTTCATGGTGCTTTAGGAAGTTTGGCAGGTTTCGCGTGTTGTTTTTTCACGTGGAAACGCAAGTATATATTTWAAAAAAAACAGAAACGAAAAACAAAAAAACATTTTCTTTCATGTTTAGGTTAAGTTGCTTTAGTTTGCTAGAGTTTTCTCTCGGTGGAAAAAAACAGTCTGGGGAATAAGAAGATGATGGAGAGAAAGATAGAGAGAAAGAGGGGGGAAAAGAGAGACATAAAGAGAGAGAGAGAGAAAGGGAGAGAGAGAGAGAGACTTCCTTACCAGCCACAGCGCCGGTGTGAGGAGAAAGACGGCGCACCAGCACGCAGCCCGCATCCTCTCCTTCCCGATCTCAAACTTCCGCTAATTTCCTTTCGGTCTTCCTTCGTCTACGAGGAACATAGATCCACCCGGTATCCGCGTAAAACACCAGTTAAGACGCACACGCCATGATGCGCCCCATGACCACGAGGGAACGGCGGATGAACGGCTTAGAGGGCGCGTGCGTGCGTGCGTGCGTGCGGCACAGGAACGCTTACACGGGCGTTAATCCGGAGTGATGCTGGAACGCTGTCATATTTCTATGCGCACCGGAGAGAGAGAGAAACGGTGTCGGTATGGAGAGAGTGCGCGCGTGTGTGAATGTGTGTGAGTGTGTGTGTGTGAGAGAGAGTGTGTGAGAGAGAGAGAAAGAGAAAGCGCAGTGACAGTGAATTCGAGGTGCTCGCGCGCTCTCCACGCCTCTCCTCTGAAGCTTTTTAGCGCCCGAGTCAGCGCGAGGCTTTTATATCGCGCGCTCTGGCACGCGCTCCCTCCCACCGGAAACCCAGCGTGTCGCTGCACTTTCCTAACACTTCCATTCCTGCCTCCGGATAACTTTTTAAATGCGTTGAAACAAATCAGAAAAACAATGAATAAGATGTAGATATCTCTGTGTCACATGTATAGAATAATTGTCCCCGAACAAGGTGAAGGCGTGGTTAAGCGGGATTGATGGAGAGGGGGCGTGTCAAGGTGACCATAGTAACGGGTCTCACCCGGAAGAACGCTGCTAACATTTTAGCATAGGGTGGAACCTCGGCGTACGAATTTAATCCGTTCCTGAGGCGAATTCATAGAGCGAATATTTTATATTGCGAACCCATTTATCCATACTAAATACTGTAAATACAGATAATCTGTTCCCAAAAATATTTCCAATGTTACCCATTTCCAACACTATAAATATATAAAAACATTTAGACATGTAAAATATGAAATAAATAGACATTAAACCTTAACTTGGCACCGGTTGCTTTTAAAACGAAACTGAATGTAGCTCCGTTTTCTTTTTGTTACTGTCCTTGCTAACATTGTTGGTGTCATGGTGTATTTCTTCACTAAATCTTGAACAATATGCAGAAAAAAACATATATATGTAAATCTGCTTCACTTGTACCTATCATACTGATGCAAACAAGTTTTTAACAGCTCAACTGCACAACTTAGTTGGCGCTCGGTTCGGCTCGGTGCATATCATGAAAATACTTACTGAGGCAAATTTCTGGAAAATATTCAGTTCTGAAGGAGAACATTCAAGAGGTTCTCCTTAAGAGAACCATAAAAAAGTTATTTTTATTKAATTTATTTTACTTAAAAATCTCCACACACAGACCAGAGGCAACAYTCGAAACCACTGACCCTGATGGTACAACCCAAGGGTTAACTGCTGACCCACAGAGCTTCCTTTCCCCCTTCTCTTTTCTTTTCTTAGCATAAAAATAGTTTTCCTAATAAGCAAATTACATTATATATACATATTTTGGTTCTGAAGCCAGTGGGAACACAGGAATATACCCTTAACAGGTTCACCCATCCCACTCCCCAAATCAGACACTCAACTACTGATAGTATGGGGTCAAATTTAATCACTTCTGTGAAAAAAATAATACATATCTGTGACTAATAATATATTTTTTTTAAAACAACAAATTTTAAAAGTTACAGAACCTTGTTACAAACATAAAAACAGCCATAACATTATGACCACTGACAGGTGAAGACAACACCAGCAAACTGCTGACAGAATCATGGGCAACCAAGTCCCATACATGCCCGTGAGAACCGAAGGCCAGCCTGTCTGGTCCAGTGCCAAAGTAAAGACAATGTTGCTAAAAACAAAGTCAATGCTATTCCCGATAGCAAGACAGCAGAACAAAAACACCCTGTGCATCACGGCAATGCCACGTATGAAGCTTAACAGGCAAAGAGTTTAACCAGGGTCCAAATTCCCCAGGTCTCAATTGAAAACAAGCGTCCTCTGTAGGCACCAGACAAGTCTCCACCCCACAACCCACAGCACCCAAAAGATCCACTGCTAATGTGTCGGTGCCAAATACCACAGGACACCCCACAGCAGTCCTATGTAACCACACCCCAAGGGGCCATAGCCACCCTGGTAAAACAAGGGGAACTCAAATATTCTCAAGCTCATTGTGATGTTGRGTTACATTTTCTACTAGAAGAGGTGCTAGAAAGGGGTCCATTTACTGGAAAAATCCCAGTAAAATGAGAACATGCACAGAGCCTCAACAAAGACAGGATCAGGATCAAACCGTGGCGATGCAGCTATGAGATAAGAAGTTTAAACATTAAACATCCAGGTTGGTGAAGAAGATTACTGGTGACTTCATTCAATGAACTTTTTATGTGTGAAGTGATTTTAATAGTAGACATTGTCACAAAGCTGCTTAATACCGGGACTCAGATGTAAGATTTAGGGTCTTAATAAGCGAGATTAAGCTGAAAGTTGCAAGGAAAAACTACATGAGAAAATATGAGGAAGAAAAACTTACAGAACCCAAACTCCCCAAAAAACCTATTGAGAATGACAACAATATAACAAAATGACATTGTATACTGTAAAGAAAAACAGTACTTAGCATTTTAAAAGGATGTAGGAACAAGCCCAGCAGAGTTTTTCATGATTAGAAAGAATGTCATTAGTAAACTTTCTATGCYGCTCTTATGCTAATGAAGTATAACATTGCTTATAGCAAAGTATAACAATTTTTTTTTATATTTATATGCCTTACATTCCCAAACTATACATTTAAACAATACCCTGTCAGATGAGACTATAACAAAAAGTTCAGCATATGCTGAGTCTGTATTCTTGTTGCACCATGATAGATCGCCGTTCCCCTGACAGGATTAGTTGTTAAGAAGGAGAAAAGTACGAGCGAGCAGAGAGGTCAGGAGAAAAGACACCAAAGGTCTGCCTTCATAAATCTGCAGTGCTCTCGTTGCTTCTGCATCGCCACAGCCCGAGCATGTCACCATAATTCAGGCGGTGGGCTGATGGGATGCGGTTGCGAATGGCTCCGGTAGCCTTCGCAGTCCCAGYATGGAGCGATAGGGCCTGCAGGGATTAATCACACCTGCTCAAATTCATTGCTCAAGCCTGGGTTCGTGTAAACCGACCACTTTTTTTTTTTTTTTTTCGCAGGAAGATACAGCTTGGATTCAGTGTAATATAAGATTTTGGCATATCTTGGCTTCACTTAAACTATGCAGTTTATAGAGGAAAAGATACTTAATACATTTTTATGTATTTCATTTATTAAACTTGGTGGAAGGTTTTATCTAAACTAAAATGAAGGAGTTTAGCATACAGTAATTTGTTCTGGTCRTCCTGTACCAGCATCCCTTTGTTCATTAGTATGAAATATTAATCAGTAGAAATAGATGCACATATTAAGTCTGTATTTCTATGTACTTAGTGTTTTTTTATGTACTTTGTGTTTTGAATGTTATTTTTGCTAAATAAAAACTTGTGCTGAGAAATGCTTAATTTTTCATATTATTTATTTATTTATTTGTAGCAACTGTGAGGTTTAATTCTATTATTACTTATAGAAACGTATTGCTGAATAATAATGCTTGTCTAATGCCTATAAATGGATCCCCGAGAGGACACCTGCATGCAAAATGACTTATTTTTTCCCCTTCCTCTCCTTTTCCCTTCTTCTTTCTTTTCTCCCTCTTTTCTAAGGCACAGGCTGCCTGATACTCCATCAAAAAGTGCACAGTGCGTGGTACTAATCATGAGGTCAAGTGGGTCTAATCCACCACGCTGTACCTTTGGCCCACACTCACGCACATTCGCTTCCACTCACACCATCTAATCTGCGACAAAAGCACAGGAGATTACAGGGTGCAGACTTCCACTTCCTAATAGCTCTGTAGAAGAGAAGTGACAGATAAAGACGACCGGGGCAGCTGAGCGGTGCGTTGGCATGACGCTGCTCAGCTGTCATGGCTCGATGCCCAGTTGTTTAGGCAGATGTTGACCAAGTAGGGGAGCAAAACTCTGCGGGCATCGTGACGGCATAGCGGCTAGGTTTTCAATTAGACCCATCCTGGGCTGTGCGTCAGTAAGGAGCAGAACTGAAACACATAGACACGAAACAGTAAAGAATAAAAGGACACGCCTGAAAGGTGTGAGGGAGACATTCGTAGAGAAGGGCCAGGTTTGGCTTGAGTCGGCAGCTACTGGCAGCGTGGCTCATCTGGGTGTGAAAGCAGCCCCTGAAGGCACTGACGAATGTGGGTGCAGAGCTGCGGTCGCAGGATGCAGCTGGTGTGTATCAAGTGCTTCCACATGGCAATTAGACTGATGGCAARACTCAGAGACACTGCCTGGGTGATAAGTGCTCAACAATGTCCAGAGCATCTGCAGCTCAAAGCACCATGGATCTCAGAACATACTGACTGCTGCAAGTAACTCATGTGAACGTAAGAATGTTCTAGAATGTCTTTCTAGTTAATATATATGACTAAAGCTTCTAGATGGATTTATGCACTGGTTGAGATTCAACTTGTGCACCATACACTGTCACAATTTTTTTTTTTGGGGGGGGGGGGTAATGATACAGTATATAGCATTTACATGTAAGTGTTTGCATTCCTCATCATTTCTGTATTTATCCTAGGGGAAGGCATAAAACATAATTCTTGCCAGAAGTTTAAAATAATTAAATATTAGCACACATACTATATATAATTCAAAACAATTTTTATAAAATTCTATTTTTTCCCACATACAACATGTACTTTTTTATATTACATATTTATAAGCCCGATAATTATTTCTTTCCTTAAAATAAGTAAATGCAGGCAAATCGGTTTACTATCTGTACACATTTAAGCATCTGATGCCTGCTGTTGTCTGACAGGAATGAAACCTGCACCTGTTCCGTCCCTCCACCTTAAGGTTCACCATGCTGTGCAGCTGAAGATGCTTTTCCGCTCACCGTGGTTGCAAAATGTTGAATTATTTTATGCTTCCTGATAGCTCAGACCATTCTGCTCATTCCCATCTGACCGCTCTCATCAAAAAGGCATTTTCAACTGTAGAATGGTGCTCTCTGCGTGGTTTTATATTTTATTTAAACAATTTTGTGTCATTTCCTACAGAGCGCTGTGTGAAAATAAATAACAAGAAATCAGCCTATTGGTTAACAACAACCATGCCACGGTCAAAGTCACGTCTCTTAACACCCGCCACTCTGTCCACCACCATATTGTGATGTTTGATGTGACCATTAACTGAAGGACTGTGGCAGTATTTAAGGTGTGGAATCTATTCTGCCTCTTTATGTTTTAACCCGGACAGATCTCTTATTTCATATGTGCTTCCTCATGTATACTCTTTCTTTAAGCCTACTGTGAGGGGGAAAACTATCACTTGTCAGAAATATCTTTAATTAAAGATATACCTTCCTGGTAGAACCGTTGCTCAAACTCCATGACCCTTTGAAATTTTATGAAGATGCTGCAWAGCAAGGTCTAAGACCTCAATATTACAGTGTGTCACAGTACAGTACAGTAGATGCATCTCATTTACATATTACTGGAATTAAATTACATGACAATAACAAATATATTATTTGCAAATGGGTATAAAATGATTACAGAAAGTGAATCAAGACAATTTGTCCAACACTGTACAGTATATAATTATTAACAGCATATAGCTTCAGAACTTTGCTTCTCATAGTAGCTGGGTAATTTGGTTACTTTACTCTCTTTTCATGACATAGAGATCAGATTTTGTATTCCATGAGCATCATGGCCTTTACAAATCAGACCAAATTTGTAGATGGAAAAGTCTGCCCAAGAACACTCATCCTAATAGGCCAATAAAGGGCCTTGAAAAACAAAAAGAAAGATTCATTTGAAGATATTCCTTGCTCTCGCTATCGCCGAATCCCTTCCGAAGTCGATCTGATAGTCTGGAACCGCATCCACTTTCTTGCTGTACCTGAGATCTTCTTGGTTTAATTAAATTTTCCTTCATCTTGATAGCTCAGAGGTTGGGACATTGTCAGTCACTTGATGTGACCTTGCATTGGGACTTAATTGATTAGGTCAGTTTATGGGACTTCCTATCCTTCACTGTGGAATTCAATTGGAGTGAGGGCCAAGAGACATGATTGTGATAATTACTGATTAAATAATGAGGACTGAAGATTCCCAGCGGCTTGAGCCCATGATTATAATCATAGGACTATTGTTGCCCGGTTGATTAAGACCTGCTTTGGCTTAGCTAACTGGAGGCCACCCAGTTGGCTTCAAGTTGAATTGAAGTGCATTTTAAATTGGATGAGTTATCAGTCTACGGTTAGCACTTTTGGCTGACCTCTAACCAGATTTGTGCTGTTGCAATTAGCAAGATTAACAACGAAAAAACAAGTTAATAAATCTGTATTATGTTTAACTGAATTATTTTTTTTTTCTATAAGATGTCAAGACATGGCATGAGTATTGATAAGCATTAACAACATAAACTATTATTATTATTATTATTATTATTATTGTTGTTGTTGTTGTTGTTGTTGTTGTTTTGTTTGCTTGCTTGCTTTCACAGATGATAACAAGCATTATACAGCAACACCACTGAATTCCAAATTGGAAAGACTAAGGGATTTGTGCTAAGAAAGGTTGGTGTAGGAATTCATATTATACAGAACTAAACCAGGAAAGGGCCACAGTGAATGTTTTCATTATTAAAATTTAAAAAAGAAATGTAATATTAATCAACCTAAAGTGGTGGTGCTGATTTACTTACTGTTATCTTTATGGACAGTGTGCTCTTTTTGGAAATGTCTTTTGAAGAGTGTCTTTTGATGTCTTAATGCTTGTAATACATTGTGGTCGTGAGGTGACTCGATGCTTTGTTTTTATACAGATTAAACTACTATATAAAATATAAGATTTTAAATATACATTCTGGTATAATTACAAATGGATTRAAATTGTGATAAATAACAAACAAACAAATATGTTTAATAAATAAATACATGAATACATAAAAATTTGGATATGAAACTAATATTAATGAATATAAAACTTCAATAGGGCAGCATGGTGGTGTAGTGGTGATGCCTTGTGCCCTGACTTTCCTGGGTGGGCACTAGGCCTCCTGAAGGATATGTATAATGGGTGATTAAAAGCATGGCTAAAACTACAAAAAAAATTTATAAAATCTTGTTTGGTCAGATTGACCTCAGTTCTTGTCCCTGTCTTGTGCTGCCATCTAGTGGACACCTGCACTGATTGATGTCAATAAATTCTGCTCTGGATGAATTACATTTAATCTAACAGTGAGAAACATTGTTTATTATTATTATTATTATTATTATTATTATTATTATTATTATTATTATTACAGTACATAGTTACCCCAAACCAATAAATGCCTTCTTATCTGAACTACGTCATCTATCAAAGTCTGAAGAGGTAGTATTTTAACCGGATGATATTTTCTCTCAGCTGTTTTTGATAATATTGTGAGTATATCCTTGTACAATCCWCATACAAGGACCATTTCATATTATAATTTTGCCAAATGTCTTCAAATTCAAAAACATTGATCAAGTTTAACAGTTATCAGGTGCGAATAACAGAACAGAACAAGTCAGGAGAAAGTACAAGGTACATGTACATAACATTAAGAGGCAAAAGGAAAGGTTTATCTGAAAACTGAACTCTATAACTATGAGTTGGTAACATAAGTCTGGACCCATCCAGGTGTATTAGGTATTTAAACAATTTACACTATGTTCACTAGCAAGTTTAATCCAATTTCCCTCTAGAGCTGCTGCTTGGAAAATATTAATAGTCTTTCAGTGYAATATTTCAAGAACAAGGCAGCAATATTCTGAGAATAAATGTTTAATATTTGAAAATGTACTATGACAAAATGATGCATATCAAAGGTCAAGCTGGTCAAGTCTATCTATTGCCTCTTTTGTTAGATAAGAAACTGCAGGCATTTTCCCTTTGAGGCTCTCAATGTATTTTTCTCTATTAAACATTTTCAAAATAAATCTTGCTGTACATTTAATGCTAAGAGAGAACTAGATGTAGCTGTAAAACCTACATTTTTTGCCAGTGATTGATTATACTGATATATTGTACTGTAAAGTTTATGCGTGCAGCGTCCTTGTTTTTTAAAAAGCAGTGACTTCGTGTACCATGCATCTTTATGCTATAACAGAAATGCCAATGTCTGATGATTTGGACATCATTGAACTCTCTTAAAAAATAGCACTGGTCCTTTTTTTTTCAAAATCCAGCTCATCTTCATACATGTCTCTGTCTCCGATGTTTTCATGTGTGCTCTTCTGGGTGGGTCCAGTTTAAGACAACTTGCTTTTTAACTGAGATCTGGACAATCCACAATTAGACACACAATAGCAACTTAAGGACATCATAGAGAGTGTGGTGAAAGTCATATAGCATTTTTTCCCCTTAGTTTCCATAAGTTGTAAATTAGTATACCTTGGTCAGATTCTTGATCTCAATGGGACTTCCTGGTATAATGAAGGTGAGAAAAAAAAATGAAATGGCAGTTGACCTAATCTCTCTGTCGTAGGATCTCTGGCGGTGAGAGGCCACAGTGCCCCAGTGGGATAAAGGTCGATCCATCGGGCACGTTGGGTGAAGAATAAAAGTAATAACTGTTACATGTTACATGCTAGAGCTTTCAGCTATCAGTAYTAAYGACCGTACTATATTTACTCACCAGAAGCACCAGCAATCACAGATACCKTCTCTGGCTCCTCATTGCTGTCCATAATGTTGCTCTACACAATTAATGTTCGGTTGTACAGTATGTGACAAAAGACAATTAAACCACAGTTAATATTTTTGGAGCATTTTTGAACGAATTGCAAATTGATTCATTATTAATGAACTGACGAAGGGTCAGACAAAAATAAGTGGAAGAAAGGAAGGAATTATTACAGACACACTGTTGTGTTTGTCACTTTACTGTGTCRTAKCATATTTGTATAGGAGTAAAAAACAAAAGATTATTTTGCTGAATTTCTGTTGCTGAATGAGTTTAAAAGCAATTGCAAATCATGAAGGTTTTTTTTTTTATGTTGTTTATTATCAGCAATTCATCAGATACATATAAACAACTTGTAGGAAAAGGACAAAGCTGAGCAACGGTTTTCACATAGTAAATCTGCATCGGCCCAGAGAAGATCAGTAGTTATTGACTTTCTCTCTCTCGGTCACTCACTCTCACTCACACACACACACACACACACACACACACACACACACACTTTCTGTTTCTCTTTCTCTCTCCCTCACACACACACACACACACACACACACACACTAGGAGCTGTGCATTTAAAAAAGAAAAAGGAAATCAACATATTTATATATTATACAGAAAATCCAGAAAATTCTTAAATAAAATCATTATGCAAGTATTTACAAGAAAAAAAAGAGAATTAAACAGAAGTAAACATTCCTTTCAGTTGCTGTTGTTAAAATGTGAATAAGTGGCTGCAACACTTCACACCTATTTTATGGTGTTCAGATCTTATCACATTAATACTGCCTTTGATTATGTTGCAAACATATATATATATAT
>QMIH01000669.1:110713-126689 GCA_003987875.1 Clarias batrachus | reverse complement strand
TGATGATGATGATGATGATGATGATGATGATGATGATGATGATGATGATGATGATGATGATGTAAGCTATGGCAAGAACTAACGTGACTCATGAAAGTTTCATTAAATGTAACCATACAGTATATGATTACAAGTATATAGCATTTCCTAATTAAAAACATTTAGAGCAATTAAATTAAATGAAACACTCCTTGTCATGTTTTATACCCTACATGAGCTGACCTTTTGTTATTACAAATATATACAGTATAATACTGTCAATGTCTTAAAGCAGCCCTCATTTCTTCATATTAAATTCAATTATATTGATTAAGTGGGAAATGTAGCAAGCTGCAAAGTGCCAAAAGATTGTTTATGTAACAGCCTGAGCAGCAACCTCATTTCCCCTCTCGTCTGTTCCAACCACTCAGCATTCAGCATCAACACTATACTATACTGTACCAATCATCATCTGCACCTGTTTCTCACTGGTTCCTGTCTTACATTAGATGTTTTTCATGCTTTAATTATACATAGGCCAATGTGTGGCACAAAAAAAAAAACTAAAAACTATAAAATTCTCTGAAACTGCTCAGGTACAGGACCTGGGCTCAAAATGAGAGACAAGATAAAACTTGCTAAAACGTCCTCCAGGAAGCTTGAAGGAAAGTTCATCAAGACTCTTGCTAGCTCTATTTAAAGATTTACCATCCAGCATTTGGAGTCATTATGAAAAAAAAAGCCCTTTACTGTAACAGACATAGTTCATATTACACTCTCATGCTATAACTTGATACCAAACCCTACAATAATGTGTGTCTTGAACCAGACTAATATGTTACTCTCTTACACATAACTCACTCAGTGGAGCCATTTCCCATCCTAATTTGAGTGCCTGGAACTGCTTTGATTAGACATCATTACTGTTTTGCAATTTGGCTGTAACATAAGGGGGGGAGAAGGGAAGACATGAGCATCATTTCTTATGCCAAATGCATCCCACTGGTTAAGAGTGGCACCCATGGGACACTTGCAATTAAGCACCAGGGATTAGTTGATGTCTTAGGGGAATGTAGTTGATTTTCTTGCCTATTAGAGCGATATCTACGGCTGTACGATGTGTCTTTGCATAACCTACACAAATCTTGTCAAATTGAACAGCGCTGTGCCATTTTCTCCAATTGCTGGGACACAATTTTTATAATACTTAGTCATGCTGAGCTTGAAAACAGAGTCATCTACATTTATAGCAAGATTGCTAAGGGTTGAGTACTTCCTAATGTTTGTGACCAAATGTCACCTGGTCCAGCTCACCCAATTAGTCTTCTCTGCGGCAGGACTGACCCCTGACCACCACCTGCTTAATATCGCATTACCAGTAAACCATTGAGGAAAATTCTCTATGCGCTCTAACACACAAGGAATCTCAGTTATATTATCTTCTGAGTTTTTTTTTTTTTTTTTTAATGAGCCTGATTGCACACAGCTCTAACGGGGCACAATGTGACGCTCCTTAATACTGAAGATGATCAAACGGGTCCTGCACCAGCGCACTGCCCTCCGGCTAGTCTTAGCATTTGTCGATTCATCTTCTCCACAGGCTTTCATGGTAATAATGTCGCTGCTGAGAGGCTTACTAGAAGACGCATTAAAATCGTAAGTTAGAACTGCAGTGAGATAAGCAAAAAATGGCGGGGGGGGGGGGGGGGGGGGCGGGGGTTGGGTTAGAATAAAAATAATCAACATTGGGGAGGTGTAATGATCCTTTTCCAGTAACAGCTAGTTGCGGAGTGTTTCACTCACTTTGAATCACCAGAATTTGATTTTTTTATTATTTCTCATGAGAATAACCAATAGTTTTACCCACTTATAGTCTTACATTTAATGTTGTGAAACAATTGCAAGACAAGTTACTTCCTGTTATCACTTACTTTACAAGTCCACATTCTTACCACCATCTCTTCCTCTCATTTGAAGACTTTCAGGAAAATCAACTTATGATTACAAAACACTGACACTGGAGACTCCTTCCATACATAGTGCATTGTTTAGTATAGACATATGTATTAGAAGAAACTCATTAATGTAATCCTGTGGGTTGAACGCTTTTAAGAGTCTCTGGCTCATGAGTTTGAGTCCTTACTGTATGATTCCACTGCTATCCACAGCCTAGTAGGTAGCAGAACTGGTCATGCTCTTGGGCGTCTAAAAGTTGACCTACTGTACTTGTTTTTCAAAATGAGTCATGGTGACACTAGCCATTAATGGGCATCCATGGATAGCACTTCTCTCGAAATGTGTTATGTCGCCCCCTAATGTGGCAAATGCATCTGAGAGTGTTATGCAATATAATGGGAATAATACATGAGAAAGTATAGCGCTTGAGTGCATTTAGCTGGCTTCATGTGACTCAGAGGAGCCATACTATATGCTTGCCCAAATTAACAAAATTAGCAGAAAAAAAAACTCATCGTCTATACCGCTTAATCCTGTATTCAGAGTCACGGAGGGCCTGGAGCCTATCMCAGGAGACAMTTAACCTAATCTGCATGTCTTTGGACTGTGGGAGGAAACCGGAGTACCCGGAGGAAACCCACGAAGCACGGTGAGAACATGCAAACTCACAGAGGCGGTAATTGAACCTGGCCAGGAATCAAAACCCAGGTGCAAGGCAACAGTGCTAAATTCTAAACAATCAGAATTGATCATTCAACAGCACTATGGGACTCGATCCGGTGCTCTGGTGCACTGTGTGTTTGTCAGTAGCCTAGGTGCCAAGCAATCCTGCAGCAAACATCAGGGCTACTCTCTGCTGGGATACCGGGTGGAGAATTCAGCACCAGCTGTCACTGTATAKCGCTTGGCTTAGGAACATTCACAAAATAATTTGTTTTGATGATTTATTCACAGCCCTGCATCTGGCTTTCTGACTTGGTTTTGATAACAGAGCAAGTCATGCATGCTCTTAATGCATTAGGCTCTTGATTCCAACCATAATCAACTTTGCATAACTTGAGCTCGCTCCCCACCCACAGCTGTTATCCACCTGCTTTGTGAATCTCCCCAGTCCGTGGGCAGAGTAGTAGTGCTACAATAACTTAGGTCAGTGCATGTGTTTACTCTGACTGCTGGTTCTGCAGCCTCCGGGATTGAAACGGTTCCGAGTAATAGAGCCTCTGAATTGATGAAATTACGCACGCACATTATCGTTCTCATAAACAGTGCTTTTAAGGGATAACATCATCAAATACTCTGATTTCAGTCGTCATTACACTGATGACGTTATTCTGAAAGTCTCCAGTTTTAAACAAAATTCATCTTTTTTTCATTTTAATCTCTTTATTCTGAGAAAGCCTGCAGTGGATCAGGAGCCTCTTTCAAAGACAGTTGGCGTGAGGCAGGAATGAATACACCCTTGATGGGATGCTGCACCATGCACACACACACACACACACACACACAATCACACAATCACACACTCATTCACACGTAGAGGTAATTTGCAGTCACCGGTACACCTCCTGGCATGTATTTTGGAAAGTGTGAGGAAACCCAAGCAATTTTGACAGAAAAGCGAAAAATTGTTTCCCTACTTACAGTATATGGAGCTCTTAGAAAGCAATTCAATGAATCATATTTGCCACAATCTATACCCCCTCACCATCACTCAATGTCCTGAGTAGATCCCAGGAGAAAGCAAGGACTAGTAGCCAGCTAAAGAGCCCTTAAGGACGTGTGTGTTGGACTGTAAGTCTTGTTGTTTTACCTGCAAGGCCACAGGTGTGAGAGCACTCAGACCAGGAGGACCAATCGGACATCTGACAATTGATGGGRCACTCAACCACACATGAAGCATTCATCTGCCACTTCTTTTCCAGATTAAGCTGAAACACAACATGTTTTTGTAAAATTCTGTGCATACAGTAGTTCACATAACAACACGTCGTAGTATTCAAAGGAACACCTCATACCATACCTCGTCACAAAATTTCAGATCTACGGATTTGCCGTCACTGCGCACGCAGTCCAGCATGCGTGTTTTGATGCCATTCCCGCACACGGCTCGCTCACTCAGCTGGCATGTACTCCAGTCTACAGGATGAACATCCGTCAGTCAAACTCAGCACAGTACTCAATTTGACTGAATTCACATTGTCGAAAAATGAGAATACCTGTTATGTTGTAGGAGTAGTGGAAGCAGTTCGTATTGAGAGTGCAAGCCTCTTTCTCGGTTGTAGGAGGACACTGTTTTGATTCTCCAGGCTGACGGATGGAGATGGCAGTCCTTTCKCGGCTGTTATTCACACTGCATGGCTAAAAGGAAACAGAACTCTTTCTATGAAAGGCATACAGTGTAGACTCTCAAAACAACGTAGCACTAACAAATGTTCACCTGGTCATTAGACACAGTTATCACCCTGTTTGTAATGAGTGGTTACTTTTTAGAKCATTCAATCATCAATGGCGAAACTCTATCCTTCCTGTCAGCTAATACCAGGAAGTAAAAATAAATAAATAAATAACTCAGATATACATGGTTTATTGATCTTTCTATTAATGGCTATTAAACAGTTTTTATTATTATTCAGCACATTACAGTGTAACCTCGGATTGCGAGTAACGTGGTTTACGAGTGTTCCACAAACCGAGCAAAGATTTTTAATATTTCTTTATTCGGAAACCGAGCAAGTATTAGTTTACGAGCACCGAGTATCATGCTTCACACATGCGACTCTTATTTTGACACCAAGCGTCACTCTCTCACCTCCCACCACTCGAGGGAAGAGTCTAATTCTACACCCACACACACACGGCGCCTGCGCGCACCAACGGAAACACTTATCTGTCAGGATTTATTTGTACTTTTCTTAAAGGTAAAGTGCAGATTTATTTGTTTTATTTTCATTTTATAGATTGTATTAATTATTTTTATGTATTTATTTTTTGGGGCTGTGGAACGAATAATTTGAGTTTTCTTATGGGAAATGATGATTTGGTTTACAAGTGTTTTGGAATACGAGCCCACTTCCAGAACGAATTATACTCATAATCCAAGGTTCCACTGTATACAGTATACAGGAGTAGCAAATAGATCATTGGCAGAAAATAAAGGTTTGCAACCTTCTAAGAAAACGTATTCTTAAGTAATGTCATTGGATTCAGTTGGAGGATTTGACTCTCCCTGACATTTCTCCCATTGTGACACATACTGCAGGGTAAATAATGCTCTTTACAACCCCGTGGCAGACTGCTCAAGGATAACATTTTCCCTATTTGAAACCAATTAATCCTAGAGACAATCAAGTGAGCAGGGAACACCATGCACCTAACCAGAGGTTTCTCCTCTTGCCCCAAATAATACTCTGCATATGAGTGCTCCCAAAGAACTGGACTATAGACCAAAATTGTACTGCACCTACTTCTTTATGGAAAGAATGTAAGGCTTATCAGAGCTTACCACTGACCAATTATGGTTCATTGACCAAGCCACGGTGAAAAAGCTCCTGCATTTTAAACAATCTATTGTAATGTACACACATTCTCTAAACAGTTTATCCTGTACAGCGTCTTGTGAAGCCTGCAACCTAACCCAGGTAATTCGGGGCACAAGGTGTAAAATACACCCTTGACAGGATTCCAATACAATAGAGGACACAAGCACATACTATACACACTCGTATACTATGCGTAATTTTGAACTTGCCAATTAGACTAATCTTCGTGTTCTTGGACTGTCGCAGGAAACCCACCAAGAACCCAGAAAAACCTGCAAACTACATGCACACAGATCGAAGGCATGAACAGAACCCCTGACCCTTAATCAATATATTATTTCCAAAAAGAAATGCTTGGTGAGACAGTAGAAAGCTGTGAAGCAAATATGCTGAAAAACATTTTTTTTTTCTACCCTTTACATAATTATGAATTGTCTCACCAATGGACATCGACTCCAGGCAGTCCAATCGGACAGGACACAGTCTTCTGGGCAAGGAAGCTTACTTTCTCTTGCTCCAAGAGGCATCTCCTCTGGGTCACACAAATAATCCTCCACTGGATCCGAAGGCCCATCAATCGTATTCTGCATGCACCTTCAAAAACACATTTCAGAGATTTTTATTCAGGGGGAAATACTGTAGAGTCGACGTACTGTACATAATAATAATAATAATAATAATAATAATNATGATGATGATGATGATACATCATACCTAACTTTCCTTGTCTGCACTCCCTCTCCACAGTTCTCCTTCAAATCAACATTGCTGACTTTCCAGACACTCCAAGGCTCCGCCACCCAAATATACTGACCACAGTCACTCTGGCATGGGACTACCTCATACACCTGTTCAAATATATCAAAAAAGATGAAAAAAAAAACAGCATCTTATAAAACATTTGGTATGTACATCGAAAACAACCAAACAAACAGAAAAAAATGTATATGTTGCTCACCTGAGCCTGTGGTGTATTCCCGATCATCAGCGAAGAACAAAAAGAGAAAAAATGGAAGGAGTTATTACTGACTAGCATTGAAGAGCGGGACTTACTGTAGGCTTGSTCTCGGTAATGAAATATTTATTGCCTCCTGTTATTAATACATGCCAGGGACCTCTGGTGCTGAATGAACATGTGTAACTTTTAAAACTCCCAGCTCACCTGATTGACATGGTCAAGTTTGGGGCATGGTCTCCCGCCATTATAGGGCTTCTCTCTGAGCCATTTGGAGCGCACTTTGACCCCACTTCCACACGACTTGCTGCACCGTGACCAGTTTGACCATTCGCTGAGTTTACAGTCGGATGGACATGGAATAATACATGCTTCTTCAATATATCCTGGGGTTAAATGAGAACAAACAAGACAATAACAAATTATTTGTTTCGTTTGATTAGTTATTCAGTTAATTAAATGGACTAGTGGTTAATTGATTTTTTTTTATACAGAAGTTTTGATTTTTGATGAGAATAGCCACAGGGTATTGTTTTTAATTAGAATTTTTTTTCACCCATTGATGTGCAATATATTTCAGTTTAAATGCAATAAATGTTAAATATTACATACAAGACTCAAAATGATTAGACAATGGGCGTTCAAGTCAAACCAGAACTTTCGATTGTCCAGAGAAACAGAAGACAGTTACTGTATGAGTAACACTAATGCACTTATCCCAGCGTTTCACTAGTGCTCGGATACCATCGATAACTCCCAGCCAAGTTCCTGTAATGTGAAATGATGTTTTTTGAAAGATTCCCGCAAACAGACGAGTCTCGTCCAGAATTTGGTGAAAAGTTATCAATTTTCAAGGATCAGCCGTTCCACTCGTTGAATATTCATGGAAGCGACTGAAGAGAGCTCCAGGATCATCATTCACAAACATATGGCCTGTTTAAAAAATTAATTCAAATGTTTTACTGCATCACAGTCTCATCAAGGTTCTGGCTTTATGCCTTCATTCAAAGTCCCGGTTTGACTTGAACACCATTGCTATCTTAGCATTTAATATTTGCCATGAGATTCAGAAAAAAAATGCAGAATAAGAAACGGGTGGGCACGGTTATGCATGTGTGTGTGTGTGTGTGTGTGTGTGTGTGTGTGTGTGTGTGTGTGTGTGTGTGTTGTGTTAAGACAAGTAAAGGGATAATAATATATGCATTTTATGGTGTTTTTACTACAAGTGCATATTTGCTCATGAATGAAAATGAAAATGCAAACATTAAATTATGTTCCTTCCCGTTGCATAATATATTGCTTAGGCAGAAATGATTTAAAACTCATTACATGATTAAAGAATGTAATGTCTAGAAATAAAATGCTTCCCAATGGTATTATAACMTTCACACTAAATTCATCTCCACATATACCATAATGTTGTACATGTATATGTATACATATATGTTTATGTAACATCCACATAGATGGAGATTTTATACAGCCGTTCATTAGGAATGTACAATCAAAATGACTTCTCCTAATCCTAGAGGATTCCTTGCTGCTATGAATGAGTGGTATAGTTATCTACTAACAAGCATGAGAAGGACATGCTGTAGTAAAACCCTAGCGATTGATCTTCCTCCCTTCTCCCCAGCATCATCAGTCTTATCTGCTTTAAGCAATAACAGCACATCCTGCTATTGCTCATGCTGAGAATATGGGAAATGTCTTATGCATGTTAGTAACCATGGTGATAG
This sequence comes from Clarias batrachus, assembly GCA_003987875.1. Taxonomy (NCBI): domain Eukaryota; kingdom Metazoa; phylum Chordata; class Actinopteri; order Siluriformes; family Clariidae; genus Clarias; species Clarias batrachus. The sequence continues at coordinate 118,521 of QMIH01000669.1, read as the reverse complement.
TTTCAGATAAGGTTCAGATACAAGACAGGAACGGTTATTTTCTCCATGCTGGTCTGGCTCAAACAATTATCTTCATTCTTTTCAACAATATACACCTTCATATCACAGATCCTTGCCTTCCAAATTCCATAAATTATTTAAACGTCACCTTTATAAAGCGTTAAGTGTAATCTGATCGGCAAACACAATCAAAGAAAGTTTCGTTCCGAGGCTGAAATGATTGAATCCCACTTTCTCTAAATGATTCAGCGGTCACAGATGGCTTCCTGCCTAAAGGTTTTCTTTTATAGTTTTAAAAGCATGACAAGCTCAACCCCCTGTAAACTGCCTCAGGCAGCACATCAGTCCATCACACTCACACACAGACAAAAAAAAAATAGCTTCACAAAGTGAGGATTGTGTGCTCAAACTCGAGTAATARTGTAGATACTTGATGCAGTAATAGAGAAGGAGATCTATTCTCATCAGCATACTGTAGCTTCAGGTGAAGAATGCTAAGCCCATGAGCTCATCGTCAACTTTAAGCTAAGATCTGGATGAGAAGGAAGAAATCAAACAAATCATAAAACAAGACGCCATAACGTCACCAGGATTTTGTATACGCCCCAAAAGCCGTCAGATTCTTCCATCATTGCTTTGCTCCGAGGCAGCGCAGGATATAATTCCGGAAATAACGATCTCCAGTTCCAGGCGAGTTTTCCCCCGTTCCCTAGCAAAATGCTAATTTGGCTCAGTCGGAGGCGCCTTGACAGATTTGGSCTGTGAATGATGCAATGGGCTCTCACACTCCACATTGATTCGGCTCTATTGAATTTTCCATCAGTGGATGCTAAGTGTGCACAATGAGGTGAGTGTTTTCCTGCCTCCAGTTGAGATGTGCCAAATGAAGGGAATTGATTATAGAGAACACACACACACACACACACACAATGGCCTTGTATCTCCTTTGTGAAAAAAAAAGGTTGGACTACACCTCGAATTTTGAGGAATGCACAGTATTCATCGTACAGTATGTTAAAACTTTATTTCGGAATCACGTTCATAGGGCTACGTGAAACTTACAGGACATACTGTAAGTTATTCATATGACCATATTTTTGTCATGATCGCGATATAACACCCCCATAGATATGGAACTCCTAAATTAGTTCTGGTGCTCAACCCACAGGTCCCCAATCTCTGATAGTAGAGAACCCACTGTCCTGATCAGATTTTATTTATTTATTTATTTATTTATTTATTCACTGTATGAAACTGAAACTAGCATTTCTCATTGCCCTTAGAACATCATACCTTCACTGAAGCATAGTGTTGGTAGCATCATATTAAAATATACTTTGCTTCACTGACTATGCCCTCCTTATCCGGTCACTGACTTTTATTTAGGAAGTTTGACAAACTTTGAGATATCTTAATATAAACCACTTATTATTAATACATTTTTGCGATAATTTTTAAATAAATCTCGCTTAATTTATTGCCAGATTATTGTTTTTCGTTTTATTCATGACTTYAGTGTTATARGCTTTAGTATTAGTATCTTTAGTAGCTTTAGGATCTTACCATGACTGTTACACCGCGATGTCTCCACAAGCCGGTTATCCTGGTCGTAGCACACCATGGCCTGGTAGCGATAGCCCTGGCCGCACTCCTTAATATCACCTTGGACCTTCATCCCCAGGATCCCCTCTACTCGTCCTCCCTCAGGCAAGATGCAGTCAGACCAGTTGCCCACAGGCTGGGCATTGTACTTGTTGCAGGGGCAGTATTGGGTCTCACTTAGAGGATACAGCTGGGTGTTYTTACAGTGGTCTCGCTTCTTACTCTTACCTTAGTGTATGAAGAGCAAACACACATACAAAGCATTTTAAAGCTAAAGAACTTTAAAGAGCGTGTGTGTATATAGTATCATTCATTTGAAGTGGGATCATGTGGAAATTACAACAGGATGCTAGGTTCAGCTAAACTCATTGACTTTCACCTACAATGAAAACATGCTGAGAATCAATCTTTAATGACCAACTTCACCCTCCAAAAGCAATTWAAAAAAAAAGATGTTATATGTTTTAACTTTAAATAAACAGATTTTGACATCAAGAACCAAAGACAAATTACCTAATCCTACTGTATGGAATCCTGTGGCCAATTTGTGCAGTTTAAGGGTAACTTGAAGGACAGATGCAAGTAATACACAAACTGCATTGCCATCTTTTCAGGCATGAAATATATATATGTAAAAAAAAAAAAAATTAAGACAATGAGTGACAATTTAATCAATTTAAAACTACCTTTAAAGTAATTTGGTATGATCTTGAATGCACACAACTGATGTTTGGGAACTACAGTATGTTATAAGGAGCCACCTCTATCCCTAACCATAACTTAAAACGTATCTTTTGCCAGACGGAAATTATACAGATGGAGTCTTTTGGATTTGGAGGTCTTATACCATGTTGAAGAAAAAAAAGAAAAAAAAAAAAAGAAAAGTTGTGGGCACTTTTAACTCATTGAGGATTCAAAACTTTCAAAAATTACATGATTGGAATTAGTGCCATTTCTTCACCCAATGCAGCAACACTATTTACTTTCACCACATAATTATCAAGTCATTACACCTACATGATATTTCATTATGTCAGGATTGTACCAGAAACTCTAGACTTYAGTATTTTTAGGAGACTTTTAGTTAGATTTTTTTTTTCACTTTCTTGTAATTTAGAGTTTTCAGTTCATAGCTTTCTGCCTTTTGATTTGATTAAATATATGATTTAAGCTCCATAGTATCTTAAGCTGTGTTCCAATAACCTAGAAGTTCCCTGCAAAGTTATTCAGCCATGTAAATCACTACAGTATGCTGCACAACTGCTCAGMTCAGAGGGAACTGCGAACAGTATAGAAATGAAGAACAGTTCCTGAAAAATAAATTGACAAGCGAGATTACCTGTCAGTCATAGAGCCCTGCTAATAAAAAAAATATATATGTTTAGTCTGGGCGTTAATTTCGTGCACCATTTCAAGGATAACATAATGTTACTTTTGGACAAGTGTTATTTATAATATATATACACAGTATGTAATCAATATATGATTATTATTATACACCATACTGTACACACCATCTTGTAAAGCAATCAAATCACATTTATATTTAAATACTCAACATTTTTAAGATTTCTATTTAGATATCTGTTCCATATGCTGATGGGTTTCCATTGGGTTCTCTGGGTTCTTTACAGAGTTCAAAGACACGAGAAGTCTACTGGTGTTTCCCAATTGTCTGTAGTGTGTAACTGAGTGTGGATGCTTGTGACCTGTGACGATACTCTTTAAGTTCACTGTRGACAGAAACACAGCTTTTAGTGTCACCTGGTTTCATTTCTGTTTYGGTTAATCTATTTATTCTTTTATTATACTTTATGAAAGTCTCGCTTTGGGCCTCCCAGTTGTACACATGCACAGCAAAAAAGAGAAGGTCATAAAAAAGTCCTTTAACTATGTACATTGTAAGCCATCATGGATATTTTAAATTGCTCCTGGGAGTATACTATTTCCCAAGAAACACCAATTTGCCAACAAGGTTGCGAAATCTAACATACTCACCTACAAGTGCCCTCCTGCGAGTCCTCACCCCCACACAATCGGATGCACAGGAGGAGAACTTGGACCAAGCAGTCAGCTGGCAGTCATCTTGGCATGGAAGCTGGCAGGCCTGGGTGAGAGGGGGCATGGGACCAGCCAGCTTCAAACAGGACGAGATGTCCACCTGTCCACCGTCCTGCTTCTTGCAAGACACAGCTTGAACGGAAAAAGACGGAAACACGATTAAAAAACATATATTAAAAAACGTTTGATGCATCGTTATAGTCCCTTTAACACTGCAACATTGAAACTCATTTAGAGTTCTGAAATAAAAACCGACTGCAATGGATGGATCAGCACCTGTATAGAGTAATGCATATTGACTATTTGAATAGATCCACACACGTATGAGAGAATAAAAGGCCCTGAATCGGATTGACTCTCCAACCGTGTCTGCGTTTGCCAGGATTCTATTACAGGTAATGAGGCCTAATGGAGAGAGAGCTGCTAAAAGTCTGCCTTATGATCCGATCTGGAGTATCTATTGCCCGTTTTCTTTATGCTGCTAATAGAAGCCTAAAAAGAATGTCCAGATAGCCTCTTAAACTTCACGCTCTAGTTTGATGCCTTCCGTTTATTATCGCTGAAGTGTTCTCATTTATGGACTCTTCCAGTCCTTTATAGTCTTTCACAAGCACTTAAACTCTTAGCACTTTTATAACTACATTAATTAAGGAAACAAGCTCTTCCTAAGCTTAGCAGGTGAAGTGAGTCTGCAGCTCATTGGTACTGTGTCTGTGTGTCTTGTGTGCAGTAATAATAATAAAGTTCAAGAAGTGTTTTCATTTGTTCAGTTTTGAGAAGGAAATAAAATAATATTAAATTAAATGTGATCCGTCATTAGAATGTTAACATGCGAAAGTGGGAAAACGGAAATACGTTCATCGGGTAAGAATAGGAACACCTGTTGATCTGGGATTTGTGCATATGCAACACTATCTCAAATATTGTCTCGGAAATTACAGTTCCTTACAGTAACTTTTGAGGTGCATGGGCAGAAGAGCACAACAGTTTCCAATTCTGTCAGCCAAGAAAAAGGTGTCTGAGGCTCCAGAAGGCACATACAGTATGAGATGGGAAAAATACCAGGTGATGTTTTAAGGTGATCCTTAACGGCGTTGCCAAAACTGATACTTACTGTAGGAAGGGAAAACATCTTGAATATTTGCAATTCAATATTGCATGATCCTGGTTGATTTTTCACACTATTCTGTGCAAAGAGACTATTGGGTATTAAAATCCCAGAAGATCAGCTTTTTAAAATAATTAATCAGGCGCTAGCAAATCACATGCCACGATCAAAGTCATGGAGATCACATTTTTATGTCTATATTTATTTGCTATTATTTCTACTTATGGGACTGTGGATGTTTATATTCCATAAAAATAAATAAACGCAAGACTTATATTAGTAGGGTGTCATTTCAATACAATGCAGTGCCTATACCCAATGCTATGTAAATATTCTCATAAATTGATTTTAGCTCTTGGAAATGGACTTTTATGCAATTTTGTTTTGACAGACAAACAGCCTAATTTCAAATGCAACAAATGCAAGTTTCAAGTGCATAGTTGTCTCCCTGATCAACTCCTGTAAATACTGGGTAGGTTAATGTGTTTGATTCCTYTTCAATTAAAATGAAGTCCTAAGCCTAACAGCTGAATTGTAGACCTCATCTGAGTTGTTCTTAAACTATTTCAGTGGAGGGTCTTTTAGTTCCTGTGGTGCTTCCAGAGAGATTAATGTTGCATGCAGAACAGCCCAAGGTAGTGCTTTGATGCTAACTAACTCTCCCTTACTCTCAAATGCTCAAAACATCACAATTCCCCACAGAGGCAGAAGCTCATTTGCACATCCTAAACGCGAGAGCACAGCCGGTAAGCAGGTTAGAGTTTAGTCTCTGCATCCACATTACGTTTTACTGAACCTTTCTTAGCCAGTTTGTTGTTTTAATTGTCTGAAGCACTCGCACTCACTTTGATGAAACTGGCCAGATTAATAAGACACTGTTTAAACTAGTAATGTCTAATGGTTTTAGTATGTTTTTAGTTGGAGTCACAGTATACATCAGGAGAATGAATGTGTCATGCTTCCAAACTTCTTAAATGTAAGTTTTTTTTTTCTTTTGTCACATAYATTTTATTCACCTTCTGACAGACGTATCCTTGAGGATGGCTTAAAGATTACATTATAAGGTGTACAGCATCCAGTATGAAGATGACTACAGTATATAAAAAAAAACTAATTWCTGTACTAATTAAGTTCTGACCTAGTAATTTTAGTGGACAAGAAGAGTCAAAAGAGTTCTGATACAGCATACCAGAATTGGGACGTTTAGCTACAGTATATGCATCACTCTACTGTACATTAACGCTGTCAATTACATTCAATTCATATTTTTTAGTTTTAGTGGCTAGAAAATCGGTAAACTTCTATTTTCATTTTAATTAGGCTTATTAATACAATTTTGATACCTAAGGTGCTTTTCTGTAGGAGTCAAGAAAAAAATATAATATAATATAATATAATATAATATAATATAATACAATACAATACAATACAATACAATACAATACAATACAATATAATATAATATAATATAAGCTGTTCACAACATAGGAACAGAACCGTTTTCATGTGTAAATTACTAATAGCTCCAGAATTTCCATTCGTAAAGTGTCTTTAGCATCGGTGATTAACTCATAAGTGTTTATGGCTTGCTGCCCTCTGCTATCATTAATTTATCTAATTTGTCAGATTTGTCAATAACAATGTCATAAAATGGCACCCCTTTAAAAAGAAAAAAAAAAGCATAATGCCTCTGGTTCTAACGATCATTAATTGCACTAGCTGTTAGTCACTAACTGTTGGTCTGCAGCTTAATGCCAGTTCCATCAGTTGAGGGAGGATATGCTGATATTCAGTCCACAGCACTACCTCTTGTATAGCTTAATCATTAATCCTGTTTCCTAGCGTATTCATTTGCAGCTACCGATTTTCAAAGAACACATAAAATGATATTTTCACCACAGTATTTTAAATCTGATTCGACAAAAGGTATTAATTAAGTACCCTTTCATCCATATAAAAGTTATAAAAAGGGATCATTATGGATAGATCCTGGAGCTACATATTTTCTCACACATTTCATATTCATTTCCCTAATTTTCTTTCGATTCTTTCGATAAAGTTGCTTTGCAAAGTTACAATGTCTTTTGTTAAAAGTGCTATGCAAATAAAATTTTATTGAGTTGAATTGAAATAAAAGTATATGTAATGCAGTGTGATCCAATTATGAAAGTGTTTCCGAGCAGTGTTTCGTATTTTCTCTACCTCTGGCTTGCAGTCCTGGTCCACATGTCTCCTGAGCTCCAGGGCTGTCCTGTCGAACGGACCACGGCACCAACTGACACCGCCTCCATTTATGTGTTTTCCACCTTAAAATCAGCACATTTCAATCATATAAATAATCCTGGAAACCACTTCTGAATATCCTGTCTACAACACATAGAGCTGAGATAAAGTTTGGTTTTCACCTAAAGCCAGGGCAGACAGAAGGTGCCTCACACTCCTTCTCTTGGTAAAGCACTTCTGGGCAATCCTGGCCTCCATTTGCAGGCAGCTGAATGATTATTCGTTTTCTGGACTGCTTCCTCTTTGTAGCGCCACCTTGGGAAACAGGGTGCAATACAGAGTCACAAGATTCCAATAAATGAAAAGCAAGTGTTGGAGGCTTCGGATGCTATGAAGTTTTGATAAACCTGGTAATTAATTAAATGTTTGCAAAAGCAAATGGGTAAAAGGTGTGTTAAATTGTAAAATTCTTAGGAAAGTTTTTTTTTTTTCATGCCTGTTTTTAACCATTGCAAGAAGTCTACTTATATTTTTATGTGTTACAGTAGGTGAGATGATGAGAGACATACAGTAAACATTTATAATTAATTGTTTTACTTTCTGAAAAAAGAATTATGAAGCACAAGGAAGATGGCATTTTTTTCTGGCTAAAGACATTGCGATAATCTAATACAATAATAACAGATATTGCACAGATTGATTTATTACTATTACACACATTTGTCCTACAAAATGCGAAATCGCTCCTTGCATAGGATTTGAGCATTATGTTTATAATAATGATCATTTTCTATCTAATTTTCATCATTTCATT
>QMIH01000669.1:80990-110656 GCA_003987875.1 Clarias batrachus | reverse complement strand
CTATTCTTTTCTCTTTCTAATTGTCTATTCTGTTCTGCTATTGTGTCTTTCATTGAAATCTCTGGGTAATTCCACCTAGATCTGCCATTTTTAGCAATTTTTTTGGCTTTCATTGTTACTCCAGTTCCTATACCTGACCTATTTCAGAGGAATGTTTTTTTATGTTTGTTACAATAGGTCACAGTGACACATGAATCATTCAAGAATAAAAAATAAATAAATAAAAAACATCTAATTTAAGGCATAAACCAGTGAGAAAAAAGTGCAGACGATGACAGATGATCAGGCCGGTGATAGTAAACTGTATACTATATACACTGTATAGTATACTGGTGATGCTTAATGCTGACTGGTTGGAACAGATGAGAGGGGAAATGAGGTTGCTGCTGAGGTTTTTACATTTWAAAAAAAAATTACGACAAGAGGAGTGCAACATAAAAGTCTTTTACAAGAGACTGTATGTAACAGAAATTTACAAAACTTCTATAACACTAAGAAAATCGTGTATCTATCAATATTCCTGCAATCCCGTCACTTGAACACTTTTACGCTATGAAGAACAGCATGTCACAKTCCAAGTCACATGTTCCAAAAGAACTTGCATGATATTGCATGCTACCTTTTGCTAACTTTTTTCCCCCCTTGATTTTTAATCATTTTCTGATTTCCACCTTATGAGCTCGGTTCATGCATTTCTAAATGGTTGAAAGCACACTTTCTACATGTTACCATTCTAATGGTTTTCCTCACTTTATTTCCTCACTTTAATATTATGACTGCCAAAACGCTGTGCACATGATGACCCACTTTTGTTTACTGCCAAGGCTTAGGGAAATACCTCAATGGAGAAAACTATCATAAAATCCAATAAACCCTGCAACCCATTTTTCCCCTAAAAATAATAACACTTTTTGGAAGTTAAATCTGGATTCGGGTAGAGTTGAAGACGGAAATATAAGACGGAGACCTACACATTCACTTTACAATCAAAAGGCATGAAAAATAAATATCAGCACTTCATGTCGAAATGTCAAATATTTTCATCTGTATCTCCCACTTGGTATGCGAGGACAATCATGAGGGTTTTATAGAGATGAATCATATGAAAAGATCTCGAAATGCACAGTGTCAATATTTCATACAAATCACTCCTTGGAATGACGAGTGCATGCGAGATGAATGGTGTTAACAAGCGTCTGGAGCCCTTAAGTAGCTGAAATCAGCTTCCACTTTGCTTATTAGAGCATTTGTTCTAATTCCTTGCATAGTCTGAGTTGCCAGGCAACAGTCTCTTTTTATAGACGTGATAGTCTGTCACGGTGTGAACAACATGCTGCTTTACATGTTTTGTGAACACACAGATAGTAGCTAATTATCAATTTGTTCACAGAAACCCCCCTCTCACCTCTCGCCTCCATAACACTACAGCCATTTATTTATTTATTTATTTATTTATTTATTTATTTTATTGCATCTGTCCTGTCATATTATCCCGGAAAGAAATAAAACATTGTGCACCGTAGTAATGCAAGATCAGCTTGAAATACAGATACTGTGCAAATGGGGTTAATAAACACATACTGTATGGCTCATGGATTTTAAAACAACATAACAACATACCTCCTTGACAGGTTGATGGACAAGGACTCCAATCACTGTATGGAGTAACAATGCAATCTCTTTTGCATGGCAGTAAACATGGCCTCACTGTCTCTGGACGCAGACTCTCAGGGCACCTAGACAGCAAGAAGTATACATACTGTAAGATGCTGATGTTCACACTAGCAAGCAGTTGCACTTTTAATCCCATGACAAAGACAACAAAGGATGTTCTGTACAGAGATAATGTTTTATTTACTCATATACAGTATATATGTATTTATTTAACCTATAAAACTTTTACAATATGCAGGAGTTCTGACATATACACTATAATTGAATAGATATACAGCACTGTATGTTTGTATCAAAATAATGTGTCAAGTGCCACTGTTTTTTTTTTTTCTCCATTTCATCACATCTGAGCTCATATTCTATGCTCTATGATTACAAATTCTCTGTTTGTACAAAAGATTTCCCAAAGGCAGCAGTTTCTTTTTTGGAATTGTTTAAAATCAGGAGACAGTGATGTGTCTGGCCCACATAACAAGCATGTTGTAATATAATTAGCATGCAAGCAAATGATCTATAAAAGGAACATGTGATTCAGTATATGTTCGTTTTTGCCCGTTAACCTAGAAATACAGTACCAGTCAAAAGTTTGGATGCTCCTTCTAATTCAGTAGTCTTTCCTGCTTTTTGTTGTTGTTGTTGTTGTTGTTGTTTTTGTAAAACAATGCTGAAGGCGTCCAAAAACATACAATAATCTCTTTTGAATGGTTGATATTGAGATGTATCTGCTACTTATGCTCTGTAAATCCTTCATAACAGCTCTCATCTGAGGTGCTGTTTGTTAATTGGGGATTTCTGAGGTAGCTATTAACTCTAAATGAACGTCTCCTGGTTTTGATCTTGCTTTCCTGGGAAGGTCTTCATGAGAACCAGTTTCATCATTGTGCTTGATGGGTTTTGCATATGCATTGACAATACTGTTCTTGCAAACCACTGACCTTCAAGCCTTAAAATATAACTGACTGACATATATGTAATATATGTAATATATATATAATAGGGCTGCCAATGTAAGAGTTAATTTATGTGATTAATCTAGAACGTTTAACGCATTACTATTTTACGCAAATTAATCATATGACCAAGTTTGACCCTATTGGTTACCCATAATCATCATTGGGTGTGCTAAACAGGAAGTTTCATTATAAAAAGCTTCTAGATGGAAGAGTTCAARGTGACCTATTTTTACTTCACAGACTATGGCTGTGATTAACTAGATTTAAAAAATGTAATCAATTGACAGCACTATACGTACATAAACATGAATATATGACGCCTTGGGAACGTTTGTAGTAACACTGTTACTGTCACTGTTTGTTACATACAAAAAAAGCAAGATACATCTTTGAGACCTGATGCTTTCTTGCAGGCTCAAGCGTTAGGTGTTGTCCAAAAGAAAGCTCTCTGTGTGTTCCTTCATACATGCCTATGTGCCTATGTGCACGGATGCATACAGTACGTGTTTACGTGTGTAGCAGGTAAAAACCCAGGAYGAAAATAACATAAAAAAAGAAAGTGGAGCTCATTTCCATAGTCAGCATGAGGTGAGTGTGGCAGCTCCCTGTTTCACAGCCGGTGACGCCCTTCATCCTGCTGTTAAACTGAATAAATAAATAGGATTTTTCACCCTTACAGACAGCTTGAGGTATGCTAGCAAATCTCCGTACCGTGTGCTTGAAAAGGAATATAATTTTTAGAATGTCTAATAAATACAATATATGGGCTTACATGGTGGGCCATATTCTTCAAAAAAATATGCATGTTCTCAGATGTTCTTAAAAATGAGATAAAGACTGCTAGACATGTTTAAATTAACCTCTGACGTTCTACTGTTCAAAATAAAATGACATTCTACATTCAAATAAACTGCTAAGCTAACATTTATATCTAACAGTATTTCTTCCCAGAAGCTGACTACCACTGAGGTGTGGGTGGAAGTCATATTGTTATGTATGAAAACAGTTGTAATGATAAATCAGTGGGATAATAATAATGAAGCGAGTTCATCAAGATATATTTGAACAACGTTAGATGTTAATATCAAGGATTGATATCATATTTAAATTTGTGCGTTTGTGTTTTTCTTTTCATTCATTTATTTTTAATTGATCCTTAGTATTGCAGTAATGCAGATAATACAAATCTGGCAACCCTGTAGGCATGAGAGCAATTTCTATAATCTAAATAGACTGCCTGGAAAACCAGCTTAAAACCCACTGATGCTGAATATGGAGAAATTTCCTGTGTAGATATTGCCGTATCTTTTGAGCCTGTTTTCTGGATGACAGAGCCACAACAAAACAAATTATTACAGTATGCACAGCATAGAGAGACCAATTACTTGGGCTAGATGACTTGAGCCCTTAATGTTTTGTGTATTGCTCTTGCTTTTTTTAATTCATATTATTTATTCATTTTGAAGTAACAGCTTATTATTGGAAAAATGGCTCTCATGTCACTTTCATTTGGACTCATTTTTGACTTGGCCTTAATCCCATGTCTAATAACTAAAGAAATTAAGAAAAGGACTGAATAGGCATCACATCGGTACTTCCTCTTACTTCTTTGGAGGCACTTGGCCCACATTGACGCGTACACAGATGACCTTGCGTGTCTGCATGCCAACAGAACAGGAAGCCTCGGTGCCAGTGGTTCCAGCTCCACTGCGGGTGAGAGAGCCGTTGGCAGCAGGAACAGATGTATCCTCTATGCACTGGCCCCAGGGACCCGTCTGCCAGTGGTACACGGTGCAGGGGTGCTCGTTACAGCTGCGCACCTCCTGCAGAGCGCTGTTGTTGGGGCACTGAACGCCACCTAGTAACCACATCAAGAGCATTAAAATTGAAATGGCTTTGTATTTTTTATTGATACTTTTTATCTACTAATAGGGAAAAAGAAATAGCATGGATAATAATTCAATTCACATCTTAATTAAAACTGTAGCAGATGGGAGTCGTTAGGAAACGATGACAATTAACACTATTAGGATCGTGCAAAGAGGCGCGAATGGGACGCCTGACTTGATAGTGATTTGAATACTTGACAAGCAGTTATTTATCAAAGGTTTCAGATACTTTAGGACCCGTGGGTGAAGCCACAAATGCATTAGGTAGTGCAGGGTTCTTAATTGGTGATTTAATTAACATTAACATTCTTGTGCAAAATTTTTAAATACAATACAAATTCACATTTTATAGTCGTGATAAGAAATGCATCGTTCCTTCAATCCATCATCATTGAACGAAGGTTGGCTGCAGTATCTTATGACCTAATGTCAGGTATATAGTCAAGATACCATACAGTATGTTGTTGAGGACCTCAACCTTCTTGCAACCTACAGCTGCACACAATCTTATACATTATGGCCAATTTGAAAATGGAGGCTGGGTTAAACCTGGAGGTACGATGCAACAGTGCTAACCAGTAAACCATCCTAATTAAGACAAATGTGTCTGAACTTACTTCACAGTGCACTAATGATTTAAAAACATATACTTGTAACTGTAAGCTTTATCAAAAGGTGCTTCTAATGAGCTTCGTCTCGACATAGCACTAAGCCGATGATTGAGCTTATTAGCTAAAAAACAATAACATTGAAGTTTTGCTCTAGAAAATTATGGTAAGTGTCATTTGATTTTACCCGAACCATCTGTTACTTTGTTCCTTATCCAATTTTGTTCAAGACAATGAGAGAGGAGAAACGTAGCACGTGGATCTAATGACTGAAATGTGAAACATAAAGCCTTTTCACTTTCTTTTAGCTCCAGCCCACTTAGCATTTTTCAGCGGTTATGAGGAGTGGCAGGATTAGCACTGGTGTCTGGTGTCTTTCCCTTTGATGGATTTTATATGAGATTGGGTTGACTATTGGGAAAATAAGCTTGCCAAAGTGTGATACAAAGAGAAAATGGACTGCAGGAAGGACCCAGACGGGCCACAGGTGACCCCTGACTGCTGTTGGTGGTCATTAGTCTCCCAGTCAAGGTACCTCCAACTGATAGGTCAGCCATTAGGCCTGCAGTAAGCAGCGACCGCAACACAATCAATGCTGGAGTGGAGAAAAGAATAGATGAACTGCACCTTAAGAGGTTTTTGCTGGAAATACTGTAGAATAGACTTATCTTAGTAGTGCAGGATCCTTCTGTCTTTTTTTTTTTTTTTAGTTATGTACCATTATTACATCGCTCATGTTAAAATCCACCATAGCACATCATGCCCCACGTAACGAAAGACAGGCTCCTCTTTACAGCTACGAATCATTACCCTCGAAACAGCTCAATACTTAAAAGAATTATACACTTCTGCTTGAGGATTAGCATTGCTCTCCATTAATTCCTCACCTGCTGAACGCTAATCCACTCTATGTCATAACAAAAGTGAATACCTTATAGCTCAGAATAATTACTCAACCATGTGTTTTTCGTTCCGCTCATAGTGAAAAATCAGTGAATTCATAAAAAGGCGTTGCTTTCTACTCTCTCGCTGGTGATCTATAGGGACATCGTCGCAAGCTTCATGTTAACGAACAGCACTTCATCCTGTCTCAAAGAGCCAGATGGCTCAACTTCACAATTTCACACCGCAGTCAGTTCACAACTGGGTTGTCAGACACTTCTCGTCTATTGTACAGGCTGCGTGCCAAATCGTTTGCGGACTAATCAAGCACACAAATACGGCTCACGGCAGAAATTTTCAGGAAACACCTTAGGATGCAGGTGTAACCACGTACTGCATCCAAGCTGAGTCCATAATTCATAACAGCGCTCCTCTTCATGCTTACTGTATATTAAAAAATGCTCCTCCTGCCTGTGACATGTTCTGGTCTGCCAGTCTAGAGAACGTCTAGTGGAGAGACTTGCACAGCCATTAGCTGTGATATGAAATGAAGCTAGGTTGATTTGCTCCCAGACACCAGTGGAAGCCCTACTCGCTCAAATAGCATATTTATGAAAATGGAATCCTGGACAGTGAGTGGCAGCTCAGAGGGACAGAGTATCACCCAGAGGCACTCGCTTCACCGTCACTCCATTATGAATCACTCGTTGCCCCAATCTGGGCCACATGAGGCTTGAATCGCTTAACACTCCAGGATACTCATTACCTCAGCTGGCTGGGGTTTTTATACGTCTGCTAGAATGATATAGTGCTAACCAAGCAAAGTGTGTGTGTGTGTGGGGGGGGGATGGTAGCGCTGCTAGGTTTTTCAGACATCTACACATGTCTATTCACATAAATCTATGTCAGTGGGAAAAAAATACCATATATCCATCGTGGTGATGGTACTAAACTAATAATAATAATAATAATAATAATAATATCAAAACACCATTTGAGGGAATATCTTCCAGAAGACCAGCACTCATCACTCCAGTACCGTTTGAGAGAAATGTACAATCCCTGCTGTGGAGCGCTAAAGCTCTTTCAGTGGCTTGTGATGACCCAACACCCAAACACAAGAGCTATAACAGAGAGAAAGAAGCTGAATAAATAGCAGAATGACTCAGTGACACCCACCATCTCCTGCGTTGTAGGCCAGTATAGAGCGTGATCTCGTCTGCTTGCCCTCTGTGTTTTTTCCAGAGCAGGTGTGAGAGCAGAGCGACCAGGATGTCCAGGGGCTGAGCACACAATCTTTCGGGCATGGTACGTCACAGAGTGCAGGCATGGGCAAGATGGCATCACGACACATTTGCCTGTTCACAAATTCACCTGAGAAAACAAGCACGAGGCAGTGATTATGATCAGGAATGAAAGAAAAATGTTAGTCACGTTATTCACTGAAAAGTGTCTGATGCAATATAAAATGTGACATTAATATTATGCAGTGTGAGGATCTCTGGTACTTCTTCTTTCTGAGACATCTCTCCGCACATACACACACACATGAGAGAGAGAGAGAGAGAGAGAGAGAGAGAGAGAGAGAGAATCCGACATCCCTCATGCACACGTTTCATTAACATGTAGCCTTGAGCAGTTGAAAACTACAAAAGTACATTGGTTTAGGTTCAGCTGAAGTTCATCCGTACATGAATTTTACATTAACTAGTTCCTCATCTTGGACTGCTGCCAGTTGGTTGAGGCAGATGTTCACTCTGGAGAGCCCACGATCCCAAGCTGTGTGAAAACATGAATTAATAAGTCTTTTGAAGAACTTAAGCACCGTCTTGCCTTTGACCCACACTGAATAAGCTCTTAACATACAGTAGCTGAATGCATATACAGTAGTGGCATGTAGTCAGTGAACAAAAAAAATGGCATGTGAGTTCATATTTCATTGTTTTATCATGATGAAAAATCTTTACTTTTAATTACATGCTTAACCACTGTGGAGGCCAGGTCATCTGCTGCAGCACTCCATCACTCTCCTTCTTTAGACTTACAGTACATACAGTAAGCGAGAGGTGTGTTTGGAGGTCATTGTCTGTTTGGAAGACAAATGATACAAACTACTGTATATGGGAATGCAGAATGCTGTGGTAGCCATACTGGTTAAGTGTTCCCCKCAATTTTGACTAAGCCACCAACAGTGTCACGAGCAAAGCACCCCCACACTATCACACCTCCTCCTCCATGCTTCACAGTGGGAACCACAYATTCACGAACCGTCTGTTCACTCTCTCCATGTCTAACAAAGACATGGCTGTTCGAACCAAAAATCTCAAATTTGGACTCAACAGATCAAAAGGACAGTGTTCCATTGATCTGTGTGTTTCATCCTAGTGCTTGATGATTTTGGTGACTGATCTTAATACCTTAATAAAGTAATAATGGACCGTCTTTTCTCTTTGCTAAGTGTTCCTTGCCATAATATAGATTTGTACAGTAGTTGTATATTATTGACTCTGTAACCATATCTTCCTCTGAACAAGACAACTAACGGACTAAAGCACATTTAAGATGGGAAGAAATGTCGATAATTTACTCCTAAAAAGTAAAAAAGGCGTAACACAATGGAGCTATATATATATATATATATATGTATGTGTATGTATATGTATATAGCTCCATTGTGTTACAGTTTGAGGTCATCACAGCATCACAGAGCGTATTTTGGGAACTACACCCGCTGTGGCTCTACAATAGCCCCTCTATCAATCTGTGACACTCCACCATGCTTTTCTTCACCTTGGATCACTAAAAAAGCCCAAAGTGACAGAAAACCCAGTGAGTCAGATGACACACAAGGAGCCTGTGGGACATAACAGATCCATTCTCATCAGCAGGAAAAAAAAAAAAAACATTGATCGATATAAAGCCCAGGAGGCACAAAAGAAACGAGGGAATAGAGGAGGGAGGAGCATGGGAGACGGTTAGCTCTTGTCACATCTCATATACAGATACATGTCTGTGTGGAATTCCATGTCAGGAAAAAAAAGAAAAATCATTACGCTTCTGGTTTTTGACATTGATGGTTTTCTTAAGGGCATTGTTTTTTTTTTGGGGGGGGGATGCAGGCACACACTTCAGTATGCGTATTTAGAGCAGAATAGTGTTGAGATAAATTTGAAGAGCTTTAATTTGATTTCTAAGACCGATTCAGGACAGAGGATAGCAACAACACACGTACCACCTCATCAGCAAAGACAAAGACAGAGGTGACCTTGAGCAAATCATATTACTTCTCACTGAAGCAGGGAACCAGGACTTAAACAAGTCAATAAAAATACAGCAGGCTCATGCCATGGGGACAAGTAAAGGAGAAAGTGTCCACTGTGTGACTTCCAAATACAAATCACATACATTACATGCAATTTTAATGCTAATCTGTAGACTGTGCTTAAACATGCTTTCATGMTAACATTAAATACAATTTCAATTCATAACACAACAAACAGATTTTTGGTGATACCTCTGAATTTATTACAATGCAAAGCCTTAAAGATTCTGTTATGTCTTGGAGTTATGGGTAAATCACTGTTTACTCATCAAGTTAATAATGTGAATATAAATACACCCTAGTTGTCTTTTTTTTTTTTTTGACAATCAATTCAGAATCAATGCATCAATCTATAGGCACACACTAAGCATAAAACCACACGTACACATCCTAATTATTGTCACTTCATTAGGTAGTCCAGTTTGCAATTAGCAGCTTTTGTTTAATTGCAATATTGATTGAAAAATTCAAAGAACACCAGTTTTATTTGTACTATGCATACTCATCCCTGGGTCCATTCAATGAAATSTTTTATTAGAAGAATTACAAACATTCTTTTGATAAGAAGACAGACGGTTCATTAGCACCTCATTTTCCTTACTTTAAAAAAAAAAATTAAAATGCATGTGATTTTTTCAAAATGCATTTTTATTCTTCTTGTGGCTGAATCCCACAGGTTCACAAGTAAAACATGAGCTGATAAAACCCAAAACATTTTAACAGGAAGTAGAACTTTCTCCGGTGGAAAATGGAGACAGTAATTATAAGATGCACTACACTGCTGTAGACACACACATCTGTGTCTTTCTCTTTCTCTCCCTCCCACGGGTGCTCATTAGCCGCGAGGATGCCGAAGTCCAATTTCCCAGTAATTGCCATGTCCACCCTGCGAGATTCACTTACACACAGAGTGAAATGTGTAAATGCAAAGTACATTTTACAATGCGCTTGCTTATAATTCACTCATTARTGCTCATCTAACACAATAAGTTTTTTTTTTTCTTAACCGCAAAAAGATACCACGTCATCACATAACCTGCATTTGTATTCTCCCAGTGTGATAATCATATTTCATTCTCATATTCACCATAATCTAAGGTTAATTCGTTCTGATAGATGACAAGAAATTAATTTATTGCAACACTTTCCTAGCCTCCTTCCCAGTAGTCGGCCTCATTCAAATGTGTTCATTGTTGAAAATATTCAATCAGCTTTGCTCTCTTCTCTGTTATACAGAATTAATTAGATTGGACAAATTAGAATTGCAATTAAACTGCAGTAAAGTTCCTCTATCCCTCCCACTGGTCCCTCATCAAGTCTACCAAAGCATCCATCCTTTGAAATCGCATTAAATATGCATTAGAGGAACGTCTGGGTGTCTGACTTCCCAGAGATGCACTTAAAGTCATGTCTGCTGAGCGCTGGGATTGTGTTTTGTGACCTATTGGACAAGGCAGAATTTCATACATTGTGCTATATACGTTTTTTTTTTTTTAATAAATGTGGAAATTTATTCATCTCTTAGAAGAATGATGCATGTATCTATTCTTTTTAAATGAGCACAGTATGTTGAATCATAAATGCTTTTTAAGGTACTGTATAAGTGCAAAGGTTCAAAGTAAGATATTTTTTTCGTGTGGCAATTCATTGTATTSTATAACAKTGTGAGAGGAAAGGTTATAAATGAAAGCATTTATTATTTTTATGTATTATGTTGATTTTTTAATTAATCTGTTCACTATTATTATTATTACTATTACTATTATTATTATTATTACACTATTGTATAGTTCATTCAACATTGTACTCATTCAGCTTGAAAATGATCAATTGCAAGCCAACAGGATGTTTTAAAACAGTGTGCAGTAACACTTTACAGCGGTAAAAGCCCTCAATCATTCTCCTTACTTCTCAGAATCCCCCCTTTGGCTAATCAAACAATAGAAGACCACTACCAGCCCGTATAAAAACATCAATTACCAAAATCGGCAGCAGACCAGAACGGGGACCCTGTAGAGAGAGTTCAAGAGCACTTTGAGCTGAACAATTTGGGTTTGTCACAATACGACGCCAGCTGGAACACAAGCAAACCATAAAGGATTTTCTCTGGCTGCATCCAAAAATGCCTGGAAGGATTGTTCTCCATTAAATATTTTGCCCTTCACGTGTTCCACTTTAAAAAGACACTCTTACCATCGCTGTTGACACACTGCACTTGGGGGTCCTGCGTTCCAGGTCCACACTCTTTGTCATTGTCAGGGATGCATTCTTCCAGCTTCAGCAGCAGCCACTCGTAGCAGCTGGGCTCCTCACAGGGTATGGCCTCTGTCAGGTGAGGGCAGCTTCCAGTGCCTCCTGTAGGCTCGTTTAACACTTTCCTTTTCCTCAATTTGAAACCTACAAACCATAAACACAGGCACATGCAGAGAAATTAGTAATTAAAGACATAGGTGCATATTTATGGAGTAATTAACGCTTCTACCACAAGCAGGGAATGGCCGTGGTTTGAAGGATAAAGCATTCATCTATTAATTCATTAACATATTAATGAATTAAATATCATCTATTAAAAAATAAAGTCTTGAGGTAAGCAGTGTATTTGAATAAGATGATGTCACATGCCATGTCCTTCACGTCCTACTGAGAGCTGTGCTGGAGGTAAGTCAAGTGCTGGAGTCTGGCAAATATGACATAAATATGACATTACTGTCATCCCTTTATCAATGCATAATAGTAATGTCATATTTGCTTTCGCCAGACGCCACACCGTGACATAACTCATAACTTCAGCATGCACTTACTGTACATCTATGGTCTGAATATCAATGTCAAATGTGCACAATTACTGTATGGTACCAACTATACATACAGATGCAAGAATTGATCAAAGATATCTTTAACCACATTAAAGAATTAAAGAATTCTCTCCGACACACCTGTAAATAAAAGGGTTTAGAACATAGGCCATGCCTACCTCCCTCCCTCACTCACTGAAGGCATGAATGGATGCATTGGATAATGGTGGCATTGTCAGAATTCAAACTCACAATCTGCTGATAGAACGAAAGCTTTTCTGTTTCACCACTCTGAACGGAGTGGCTATTACTGCTAGTAACACTTTAGTGTGATCAAAAAGTATCTGCAGAGAAAATTGTGGAAATTCTAGGAAACATATACAGTACTGTAGTATCTACTCAGTTCTCCAGCTTGTTTCCAAGGGAACTAGTACATTTAGCATTCCATCATAGAAAAATAGGCTTTGAATGAGAGCTTTTAGGACTAACAGATAGTCCAAGGTCACTTACATCGTCCCCCAGCCCCCCCATCTCTGCAGACTTTCTAATCTAATTCATACTATTGTTTCAGCCAGATAAGAGGATCCGCACGGGAGTCACGGGGGCCTGCAGGGCTAAAACGTTCACGCTGTTTCTCTTTGATTATTTCAGTGGCAGCGGCATCTAGTTGCACCCGTCTGGCATCTGATTGTTCGTTTCATTTTCARGTCTTTTGCGTAGCTGTGCAATGTCCAACGTGGACTTCTTACAGTATTGCATGCAAATTTTGCGGGTTTCAACTTATAAGTATAAGCAACCAAATAACCCCTTGGTGATAAATAATGGTAATTCAATTCAGGTCTGTCCATCTGCCTTTTTTTAGCCACACAAGCTCACTGTGCCTTGGGGAGAATATTGGAGGCCGTGCCACATGCTGCTAATCAAATCTAAACAGTTTGATGGTGTTAGTGGGTGGGTGCTTGTAAGACATCACTGTGGTTCCAAACTGTGGACAAATACGTTCAGGTACATATATTGGACATGTGCTAGAGCACCTCTGGCATTAAGAGAAACATTAAATGCTCAGTCGACTAATCCAAAAGCTGATATGTGGTAACTGAGAAACTGTAAAACAGCAGTCTCTCAACATGTGTATGAAACATTAAAAAAAAAAAAAAAACAAGATAAAGTAAATCATGTGTCTCCTTTAGCCCACAGCTTCCCTCATAATGAACTCAGCCCTGAGCACTGGAGCATGCTGGCAGCCGTATGTTCTACACAGAACACAGAGTGGGCGTTGAAGGAGCACAACAAGCTACATGAACGATGAAAGAATTCATCATTAAGATCCATGAGGAGAGAACTTCCTTTCATTTTATCAGTTGGAAGTCTTAGGAAAGAGCAAACRTACTGAACATTTAATATGGTACACGGGTCAGAAGGCTTGCTATCAGAGCCAACAAAAAGATGCAACCGCCTTCACTTCCTTCCCTTCCTTATTTTTTTTTCAATTCTCAGGCTTTCTCCTCTATAAAAGATCTACAAGAAAGGAAAAACCCCATTTACTGTTTCCTTCGGGAACCATTCAACAATTTGTCTTGCGCTTCTTTTGACATCAGTCTTTTATTTCCTTTTCCTTCTGTTTCCTTTCCCTTAAAGTAGCTCATAAGCTTTTGTGGAAATGCATTATCCCTTCCAGCAGCAGTAGATAAGCTCACAGTGTACTGATTGAAAGATGGAAAGATGATGCGCTCTTAGAGTTAGAGTGGAGGGTTTTATCTCACACAAGGTGTTAAATGCTGAGACAGTAAAGAACAAACCCGTCAGTCTGCTACTAAGAACGAGGGGAACCAACCTCTCAACAATTCTCMATGGACAATTCAACAGCATTCAGCAAACACGAGAGAAATTTAATGTTCTACAGATTGTTGTCAGTCTATTGAGAGTGTGTCAGCTGTTTGTAGATTGTATGTGTGGCCATGAATGCATGCTTTTTCCCGCGAAATGCAGCAATTCGGCGCGCGCCATGCCGCGAAATCCCACAAGCAACATTCGGGAATTTAAATAAATGTGTTATGCTTCACTGAATATCCACCAGATGACTTTAGGTGGAAGGACTTTATCTAAAAGCCAGACTAAGTACAATGAAGAACTGTGTATAATTAGTAAGCCTAAAACCATATTGTTTCCAATGCTGAARCAAACATGAATTTTATTTTGTTTTACAATAGATATTTCATGATTAATGTGTGTAAATGTGCTTCATATTATAACACTGCAAAATGAATTGAATCACATTGTTTATCAATAAACTGAAGACCAAAGGTTAACCTGTCTGTTCTGATCCCACAGAACACCTACTGTAATATACCACAAATTGCTGAAACAATTTAATCCTGGCTATGCCAGAAATGT
Source organism: Clarias batrachus (assembly GCA_003987875.1). NCBI lineage: Eukaryota > Metazoa > Chordata > Actinopteri > Siluriformes > Clariidae > Clarias > Clarias batrachus. Next base: position 96,139 of record QMIH01000669.1, on the reverse strand, counting down.
CTCCAAAGTGCATCACAGCTTGCTGTATATGGAACTTAGCAGGCAAACTGTTTAAGGTAAGAAGCAAGGTTGTTGATCTAGCCTGCAAAATCCAACCCACATGAATCAAAGGATCCTCCAATAATATCCAGTCCCAGACACCACAGTACACCCCCAGGGGGTCTTGCGGTCCATGCCCCAAGGGGTCAGACCTGCCATGGCAGCACAAAGGAAATCTAAACAATACTGGGCTTAATGTATTGCGTTTAACATTATGGCTGATTGGTGTATGTAACAACTCTATAGAATATTGTATTTTTACTTGTTTTTGCTTTTTAATTCAGCAAATTTATTGGTGAGAAGATGTAATACATCTCTATAAAAGCAGCTCTGAGAATAACAAGGACTCCACTGGGACACTATTTTTGTGTGAACCCTGTCTTTGGTCTGGACTCCCATGGGGTTGTTTTAGTCATTGATTACATTACATTACAATTTTTTTTTTCTTGTTCATCGACATCTTGCATTTAGTTTGTTTTTGAGTAAGCTGAGGATGCAAGCGGCATACTTTTCCTTCTTACTGTATACATGATGAACAAATCAACTAGTCTATGCACTGTGATCACTGCTCACACAAAGCACAAAACAAAAACCTGACTTGACAGGGGAATTTGAGGTACAGAMTGTTGCTCTCAAAAGTACATTGGGATGTAGTTAAAATGTTCACCTTTCTTGGAGCTTTGATCCTGACAGCTTTCAAAGGTGCACGGTCCCCAGGCGCTCCATGCAGAAACCTCACACTCCACCGGACATGGGATGTGACACACCTGAGTGGTGTTGGGTGCGATCCCCAAACACAGATCATTRTTCACAGGACGRGATGCTGTGAAAAACARCACAACAACACACATATTAAAAAAAAGTGATTATAGAGCTCATTTTGTCAGCTAGAGATTTGTGTGTTAATTTAATACTTGCTAGGAGGCACAGTAATGAAAGCGCTGCATGTAGGAGACCGCAATAAATGTTATTGTGAATTTGAAACAACTTAAAAGTGAAGAAAGCACTAACACATTAAAAGCTCAAGTTTAAATCACTCTTTTAAGTTTTGTTACAACATAAATGACTGTCACGACTTCACAAGCTAAAGGCCTAATATACAGTATATGTAAAGCATTAAATCGCATGCTTTAATATAAGTGTTTTTTGTTCTTTTAGTTGAATCCTGTATACCCAGGGTTCCTTAGATTGGGGAATTGAGTTAACTTACTATACATCAAGAACATATGAAGTTTGAATGAATGAATGAATGAATGAATAAATGAATGCTCTTATTCATGTGTCATGAACTGTATGATTATTTTTGATCTCCATCGCATCCATCTAGGAACCTCTGTAGTCCAATTAGGGACCTTGGAGGCCAATGGTAACCACTGGAGGCCAATTTTGACCATTGCATTTATTCCCATTTTCACACATTAACGTTCACAAGTGCATTCACACACTACAGGCAAGTTGGGAACGCCAATTAGCCCAACCTGCATGTCTTTAGACTATGGGAGGGAACCGGAGGTAACCCATCAGGAATGGGGAGAATGTGCAAACTAAATGCACACAGACCCCGAGGTAGGTGCTAACCACAGTGCTAATCACTACACCATTCTGCTGCCATTCTTCTAGCAGCACGTTTATACACTGTAAACTGTACATACACATTATTCTGGTCGTATACACTTCAAATACGTTTTGTGAATATGTGCACATGTGCAGAAATCAGTAGGTGACTTTCAGCAAGGTTAAAGCACTGATGGATTGCTCTGTGACAGATCTGCACTTCATTCACATGCAAATTGCTGTGTGTGGACAAAAGGTATGTGAATTGATGGAGCGGTTTCTTCAAATGTATGGGGGGGGTTATGGCTGTGTGTGTGTGATTGCATTTATATAGAGGGGCGGTAAGTACTGTATGAGTGACATCATTTTGCCAAATACTGACATAGTGCTAATTGTTAGATTGGTGTTCATGTACTGTAGGTCACTGAAGAAGTAGCCTTTTCTTTGTTGGAATGGTATTGTAATTTAACTCACTGAATTGAGTTAGTAGGGCAAAATCAAAGACATGCAGTACGCATGAGTGTGTGTGTCATACATTATTACAGTAGCTTGGTTTTGAGGCAAAGAAAGCCCTTCAAAAACAAATAAAATTTTCTCAGCATAACCTCATTCTGTTGCGATGCTCACAGCTGTATGTCATTCCAATGGACAAAAGCTTGTCTCTGGTCGTATCTCTCTCCAAAAYGTCTCCCTCCTCACCTCCCCATTAACCCAGTCTGATTAATGACACTCTCCTTGCAGTCTGACCTTGTTCAGGTGGCACATCATTCACACAGAGGCCAGATGGTTCACACTTTGCTCACTCAAGAGTTCCCCAGTCTAATTAGGGCGCCGGTATGCCATCGGTACCTTTGCCCATGCGCCAGCAAGCAGCTCCCTTTGCTCTGCATCATCTATAACTCCACCGTGGCACAAAAGAGATCTGTATGGCAGCGCTGTAACAAAGCCATCACGCTGAACCTTCGACAGGGAGCCACTTCAAATGTACCGTAGCCAGGGTTGAAGGGATGAGCATCAGGAGCACGGTTGCTTAAAATTTGTACACATTTCTCCATCCCGGTTCCTCGTGAGCGGTGCACGTTAATAGATGAGACACAGCAGCCGCCGTATTGAGGGAAAGGAAATCAAGCAGAGTTTCATGAGACACAAACAGCAGAGCAGGAAGCTGGATGGGGATTCTGCTTTCGTTGGCACGGCAAAATGCCGCAAGCTGCTTTTGAAATGTAAAATGTAGAAGCACCATTTTTGGCATTCATGACTAGGGCTCAGGAAGCCAGCCACAATATCCAAATGATTGAAGCAGGATTTGGGACTCGAACAAAGCTCTCGTATTTCCATGGTAATGACACATATGGGAACCACAACAACCCATTTTACCAAGCATACTGTGTATGCTAAAGACTGATGGTGGATTTAGCTGTCATTCCCCAAGGGCGAGTGAGCAGATTAAATTTGCAMAAAATATATACCATGCTTGCTTTTTTTTTTCTCCCAGTACTGTTTTCTGTAACTGATTCATATTAATATATAGATATCTGAATAATTCAACATGCTGGTCACATGATTCGTTTGTATGGATGCCTTCATGTTTACTTCAAAATTCCCAGKGGATAGAAATAGCAATAATTTGGTCTAAATTTCATTTTCATTCTTAATGTTGCAATCTGGTCTAGGGACAGCACATGACAGCAACATGTAAARGAAAAGGCTAAGGTACACATAATTGAGGTTAGAGCATTTATTAAAATATCAGTGACTGTCAAGTGGAAGAAAGAAGGGAAAAAAAACAACACAGAAAGATGTCTAACTCCAATTCTGGTGACACCATTGGCATCAGCTGGAAGTCAAAGAGACCAAAATGGCATTTGCTTTTTGAGAAGGGGGTGAGGTACGAGTCTTTCCACATGTCAATCAGTGTGACACTAGCCAATATGGGTGTGATTTTAAGCATAAAGGAGAATGTGAATAGCAATTCGCTTTGAGTGTTTTCAGCAGCCCTGTGATATAGGATGAGTGGTAGCTGAAAAAAAAAAATACAATGGCTGCCTTCAGGTGTCTTGGAGGACCTATGTGTTAGCCTTCACCCTGTTCAATTGATGGTAGGTACTGACTGACAGGGTGGTAATTGGGACATGAACAAATTGGAGGACTATAAGGCCAAACATGAAACACTGGGTGAGACTTTTATCAATTGTTCAATTTTTCCAAAGAGCTTTTCTCTTTTGCCTCTCTAAAGGCTCTCCAATGCACTTCTATGCTCTGGCTTTTATAATTCAGCCACATTTAGCGATGTTTCCGCCTATGWTTGGTGTCTTCTTCATCTTCTGTACCTCTAATCCTGTGTACAGGGTTGCAAAGGCCTGGAGAGTATCCCACACATGCAGACACACACTGGCAAAATATCCCCTCTAACACACACACTTTTTTTTTTTACTGTCTGTCACTGTCCCTCTACATTACCAAGCCAAGACTGTCACATCATTATGCCTTTAGGACTGAGAAAATGGCAGCTTTTCAACAATAGCAGAATGGTCTCAGACACTGAAGAGGTGTAACTGCACCACTTTGTCCATTTAATTTGATGTCTTTTATTCTCTCTGGATTCACTCCGACTGTCTGCTCGGGAGCAGATGTGGCTATTGGAAGTTGTGCACGAGGTCATCGGTTCAACACTTAGAGCAGATGGCATAGGACTTCCTCTGTCAACGCATGGAAGAGTGCGGGCACGATACCAGCTTTAGTGCCCAGCATGGTGCTGTGGACATCTTTCCAGTCATGTCACATCACAGTTAATGAATTTGGGTTTGAATTTGAAAGTTTTTTTTTTTTTTTAACACCTTAACCTCCCATGAGACAGGTTTGATTGTCTTGCTTGAATTGTGGTTTTATTGTGTCTTGGATGAAAGAAAAAAAATAATAATAATAATTGCAAAAGCTGAAAAGACAGGTGGGATGTATACAGTACCACTCCCATCTGCTGCACTTTATACTTATATTGTTTTATGTTTATGCTTTTATTGTCTGATTCTTGATCCCAAGATTCACTGCCAGATATTGTTTGTCCCATCATGCCACACTAACAGCTCTGCCCTYGGCACATGTGCCRCACTCCAGCTCACCAGGACACTTACAGTACAACTGACACCCCTTTAAAACCCAAGTCTTTCACCATTTACATCCTCTTGCTCCATCATTTTCTTAGCACATTTAATGCATCTACTAAGGCCAATTTGAAATATTCTATMATATTTGTTACTCGGATCTGTGAATATCAAATCTGTGACTGTTTTCAGCCTCATTTCTTTCAATTAATTCTCCTTCCTTTTTGCGYMTATTTGTTGTGATGGTTGAGGTCATTCATTCATTCATCAGTCTGAAATGTGGAACACCACCTTCTCTATAACCCTGGTTAAATATTACATCTCYTGTCATGAGATCTCTCGAGATCCCCAAGCAAAACCATTCTCTTCAGTGGTACTGTACCTACAGTAGTTCTTCCCTGAATCTCCATTTCGTAAAGAACTCCATCAGGTGAAATATGCCTGATATACCACTCTACATAAAGTCAACTGGAGGTTACTTGCCTTMAGATACCACCCCAGGCCTGGCTCCAGGGTTTGGCTTCTAACAATACCAGGCAAGGTATACCCTTCATTCTTTCACCSATGGTTTTGCACAATGAAGGGCCTGTTTTGTTTCAACTACTTACAACAAAAATGTCCACTATTACAACTGATTGCATTRAACGTGTGTAGAAGTGAAGTAACTGCTGTAACGTGCACTTAAGCTTCAAACACCTTCTTAACATCTACCCAGAATCAGATGTTATCTAGAACATGCTTTATCACTTATATTGGAGTCTGAGCTGATCTCATGTCTCAGGCTGTCTCAGGTCTCGATAGATGGAACTGAGATAAAGATACGATACAGATCAAGAGAGACAAATAAGCAGGTAGGACATKTTCAACATCCAGCTATCATCTGTACACACACACAGAAGAAAGTAAGAAAATGCCCTCAATCCTGTTAATTGCATTATCCTGTCTAAATATGTTTAGTATCATAAAGAGACTTTCAGCTTGCTTGAGGTGAGCCATTAATCCTGTACGCTACCTTCTTTGTTCTTGAGGGAGCTCAGATTGGGTGGTGAGTCTGAGGGAACTTGAACACAATAGACTTCTCTGCTCTGGATCCCTCCTCCACACAATCCTGTCTGATTTCCCCTTCTACGGTCCTGCTGRCTGAGGAGCACATCCACCCGACATTCACTCCATTCTGTAGTCTTCCAGGTATATCTGCAGGGAGCAAGAGACAAACTACAGTCATTKAAATAAACTTCAATAAATTGTATACAAAATAAATATATAGTGAACAAAACATTAAAAATAATGAAAATAATGAAATTGGAGAATGTTGTAACCTTCTCAGTACTGTGTATTGCATTCCTCTGGATATTAAAATTATACTCACGATGGTGAGATCCCCTAATGAGCAAATGTTTCTAAACCTGTTTTGTGCCTTGCCAGTCAATGATCCTAAAACCTTTAGATTTATCGCATTGACTCAGCACGACTTGAGCTGCAAACAAATTAGAGCTATATTTTCCACAGAGACGGAATTAGGGACTTATTTAGCAGGGAAACTGTAGTTTGTGCTCGCTGAAACGTCGTGGGTGGATGAGCAGCGTGCATTTTTCATCATAACCATTTGYAAACATCTGTGGAGAATCACCTGAGGTGCCAGAAACTTCTGTTAGATTACTGGACAGATTAAATAGAATACATGCAATACAAACTGTACCAGATACAATTAGGTCATTAGCATCCAGGATACAGTATACAGCAGATTTATAGTTTAAATATTGAATATTAGACCTACTGTATGTTTAATAATAGTCAGTCAGTAGCAAAAGTGAGAAAAAAATAATTTACCATTCAAAGCCCAGCAAATAAAACGTGGACCTTTAATAACAATGTTCCCATGAACAGAAGATGATATGGGCGAAATGTGTAAGCAAGAATTACATTTTATAGAATGGTCTTTTCTAACATTGGAGTCATAAGGCTCATGAAGATGAAGAAAGACGAAAGAAGACAGTGCTATGTTCATCACTATGTCTCAATATTTAATACTGTATTTTATTTGAGTTTGTTTAGCTAACATGGTCCACATTAAGCTTTATATTTTTTCTGACTACAAAAATCCTTCACTCACTCATTCATTCATGCATTCATTTATTTTCTATAGTTCTTATCCTGTATACAKTGTCGCTGGGGTGCCTAGAGCATATCCCAAAATACCTGGACATGGTTCCAATCCATTGCAGGTCTCACAGGCACACACTATGGGTAATTTGAGAATGCCAGTTAGCCTACTCTGCATGTCATTATACTGTAGGAGAAGACAGGAGTTCCTGGAGCAAACCCACCAAGCACAGAGAAAACATACAAACTCGACACACACAGACCCAAATCCTAAACATTGGTGGTGTGAGATCATACTGCTAACCGCTATGGGGACTTCAGAAATCTATCTTTCTATATGTTAAAAGATGCATATTTACTTGTCTTATACACAAAAGAATGTCAAAACTGGTCAAATGCCCTATTTGATGATATATCCATCCATCCAGGAACCTCTGCAGTCCAACTAGGGACCGTGGAGATCAATAGTGACCATTGTATTTAATCCCATTTTGTACAACTGTGGGAGGAACTCCAGTTCATATTAACCCACGCATTTACACATTACTGGCAATTCGGAAACGCAGATTAGTCTAAACTGCATGTCTTTGGACTGGGGGAGGAAACCGGAGAACCCAGAGAAAACCCACCAGGCATGCAAACTCCATGCACACAGACCTGACACRGGAATTAAACCCAGGACCTGGAGGTGCAAGGCAACAGTGCTAACCACTAAGCCACCATGCCACCCCTAGATGATTTTACAAATTCATATTGAAAAGGTTGAGATGGTCCATTTGTCTGAAACCCCTACATTATACCAGGAGCTACAATACTTATCAGTCTCTCAGGTCATTGAATGGAGTCCATGTGCATGCAATTCAAAAGTCATGTGATTGCCAGAGTTTGTTGAAAAGTWTATCTAAACAAACAGCACCATGAAGACCAAGCTTCTAGGTGAACATCTTTCAATATATATAAAAAAAGGGGACCAGTAGAGAGGAAAGGAGCTGAAGGATTCCACAGCTTAGATTGGAGAAACTTTTTACTGGACAGCTCTAACCTACAGTAGGCATGCTACAAACTTGGGCAAGCCATATGAAATTCTTATGAAGATATCCAGAAAACATGTTGGAGATTCAGTAAGGCTCTGATGAGACTTGGGTGTACATATTTGAAAATATGTTTGACAGAAAACCAACAGTTCTCACCACCCTGAGAAGACCATCCCTACTTTGAAGTGTGGTGGTGGCAGCATCTTGTTACGCGTTAGCACTGATAGACCTATATTTAACATGGATGTCTATTCACATTTAGCCTTTGCTCATTAGTTTCTTTCTGAACACAAGACAAATGTAACAGTCTAAGTAAATGGTGCGGTCCTGAATGAAAAGTAACAATATCCCACTATGGTCATTAGGTGAGATGTAAGCTTTAAATCACGCTGTGCTCAGTGACAGTATTGAAAGTGAAAAAAATCTCCGCAGGGTTGGATAAATGTGAGAAACAGTATTGAAATCGCACATGGGGTTACAGGAGGACAGTCCTCTTGCCCGCATGGCACAACTCATTGAGAGTTCGGACCAGCTGGGGCTAATTCTGAGTGACACACAGTCCTCTCCCAGAGAGACAGTGAGTGATAGAGCATGGACTGGCCCATCTGTGGTGGAGATCAGATTAGACACCACATTGCCTGTCCTCTCCGACACTCCCCATTCATCACCTCCCCCTTCCATGTTGGAAGAATGCCAGCACGCCGGTCCTACCTCCCCTCCCCAACCCTTCCATCAGCTCCTCTGTCTGTGTTTTTCCTCACACACAATCTGAAAAAAAAAAAAAAAAAAAATCCCCCCAAACAGATGACAGGCATAAAGAGAGGCTTATTATTTCTCTCCCCACTGTTAACACCAGGCCAAACTGCTGTTAGCTGTTAATACAGCACCAAACACACACCTCAGCATGCCATTACATCAATAATCCTACTGGGAGGACAATGTGTTTATGGTGTAACCGCAATAGTTGACTTAAATCAATGTCAATTTTAAAAGAAATTCTTGAAATTGCTGGGGAGTAGCGGTTAGCTAAAGGAACCCACATACGGACACCTGGCAGGTGCTTTTATTCTGCAGATATTGTGAAAGCCTGCGTTACGTACGCCACGCACGGTGGAACTCCATCGCCCTGAGGAGAACATGGTTCAGATTCTTCCAGACCGGGACACTCGGCTCCTCCGCCCACGTTGAACTGCTGCACTTTGCGAGTACGTGTACGTTGGCCCTTAGGACCGTTCAAGTCATAGCATTCTTTAGAGCAGGATGACCATTCGGACCACTCGGTCACCTCACAGTCCTTGGTGATGAGACAAGCTTGGTATGTGACTGGAAGAGTTTGCTGATCGCACAGACTGCAAAAGAAGAAAAAGAACATAGAAGTTACTGCTTGATCTTCAATTTAGCAGGCAATACCACTTTGACACATAATGTCTTTTGATTTTATGGCACTATAATTGTACTGTACWGTTGAATTTATACCCAATATACAGTACAGACCAAAAGTTTGGACACACCTTCTCATTCAAAGAGTTTTCTTTATTGTGTTCTTTATTGTGTTCTTCAGCCCAAACGTGACTCTTCTGCTTKTTGYCTGTCCTTAGCAGTGGTTTCCTAGCAGATATTCTACCATGAAGGCCTGATTCACACAGTCTCCTCTTAACAKTTGTTCTAGAGATGTGTCTGCTGCTAGAACTCTGTGTGGCATTGACCTGCTCTCTGATCTGAGCTGCTGTTAACCGCCGATTTCTGAGGCTGGTGACTCGGATGAACTTATCCTCCGCAGCAGAGGTGACTCTTGGTCTTCCTTTCCTGGGGCGGKCCGCATGTCAGCCAGTTTCTTTGTAGCGCTTGATGGTTTTTGWGACTGCACTTGGGGACACTTTAAAAAATTTTCCCAATTTTTCGGTCTGACTGACCTTCATTTCTTAAAGTAATGATGGCCACTCGTTTTTCTTTACTTAGCTGCTTTTTTCTTGCCATAATACAAATTCAAACTCTTTGAATGAGAAGGTGTGTCCAAACTTTTGGTCTGTACTGTATCTTTGTATATTTGCATTATTAGCAGTTTTATTTTTTAGTTTGATTCTCTTTATTGGTGTCCAAAATGTATTGTGTAATACAATATTGCGTTTATTGCCCTTTTTGCATTCGGCTTTTTACCTCATGTCTGCAAATGTCCTTGGTTCAGCGTTTTAATAGTCCTGTTCTTTTTTCTTYATGGGAAGTCAATTTTTTAATGCGTTATTAAGCCTTCTTTTCCATTTTATAGTTTCATGTTCTTTGTTTGATTTCTTGACCCTTACCCATTCTAACATTTATGATTACAGCTATGTCTCTCATGACGCTTACAGTCTTTGCCTTAATCTATGCTATGGATTATCACTTTGATTTTTTCCATTTGCTAAACACTGCATTCATACACTTGAGTCTCGCTACTGCATGTTACTGTATATAATCACAGAATCTCATCAAAMCTATAATGAAAGTTCACAAAAAACCATAACATTGCTTATATTCTGTACTGTTATAAGTCAAGTTAGATGTGCATCAGGGTATGACTTTCATGAATTTTAATTAACAGATATCAAACCCAATTTTCCATAGAATGATTAAAACTGTGTTTCTCTCAGCAGGTCCTAAGAGAATCATAGGCAGCAGAGTTTCACCTCCCCCTGTGTTTTAATTACCCGGCTCAAATTTTGGAGGAAATTTTAAAAAACCCACTCATTTGCAATTTATTTTTATTTGCTCTCTCTCTCTTTGTCACTCTTATCTGACTCATACGACAGTTACACCACAGTTAGACTACATACTATCATACATGCACCAATTTCTGTTCACTACAAGTTACAAGGAAGATCAGATGAATTTCAGACTATGCGTATCTTTACTCATAAGACTTTATTGAATAATCATGATTGATCATGAATATTACACATTCYTTGCTGATCAGGCTGTGGTGGATSCAGAGCCTTTCCTTGAATTAATGGCCATGAAATAAGAATACACACTGGATGGGACATCAGTCCATCATAATGCACAATACACTAATACTTTCCCACCTACAGACAATGTAGAGTAGCCAATCCCCCACCAGGCCTATTTTATGAAGCTGGAGAAAAACAGAGATTGTTGAGGAAACCCATTGGGAAAACAATCCAAGCTCAAGATCAAAGTGTAAACTCTGTGAAGCTGTGAGGCAACACTCACTCACTAACTCATTCTCTAAACCACATATCCTATACAGCCCTGAGCCCTGGAGCCTATCCCAGTAGACTCAGGGTGCCAGTACATCAGAGGGCACACAAGCATATACACTCACATACACTATGGCGAATTTGGAAACTCCAATTATCAAATCGTCTTTGTGGACGAAAACTGGAGTACCGAGAAAAAACCACCAAGCTCTGGGAGAACATGCAAACTCTATGCACACAGAATAGTCAGGACTCATACACTCAAACTAAATGTTTTACAACATTTAAATAACATATGTAAGGTGCAATTAAATGGATGTAACGATACATAAACTAATCTGAGCATAAACTGATCAGCCATAACCGTGCAATGCAAAACATCATGCCCAGTATTGTGTATTCTGCCACCTGGGCAGCTCTGATGTCGGATACCAGGAACAGACCTTTCGAGTGACCAAAGGCAATCATTTGAGTCAGATTGGGTCCTGGGAAGTTCAGAACCTGGGTAGGCAGTTTTGAGCTCTTTGCCTCCTAGGCCCCATGAACAGTGGGCTGTGGTGCATTGGTGCTCTTGTGCATTTCTATCATGGACGGCACTGACATTTTTCAACARTTTGTGCTGCATTGGGATTGCATTTCTGTTGGATCAGATCGGGCTGTTGGTCTTTGCTCCCCATTGGCATGGGTGAGCCTTGGGTGTCCATAATCCTGTCACCAGTTGATTGGTATGTAATTATTATGATAATGTGACATGGGGTTAACATTTTGGCTGATTGGTGGATTTATTATAGAAGATGAATAAAGGRATAAAAAGAAAAACAACCAATCAATCAAAACTAGTAACCAGGAGGAACTCAAATATACAGCGTTCCATGAACTGTTTTATGCTACTGAACGCCATTTTTTTTGTTACATTAAATACACTAAGAAAATACAGGACACATAATGGTTAAATAGTTTTTCTTCTGGGACCCTTTAAAGGTTGTATGTAGATCCCCAAAGTGTCTTTATATCAGAAAGGATTTTAGGTAGAACTATTAGGGTAAGCTAAGAACACATTAATGTAAAAACAACACATAAAGAGCCTTGAAGAGGACTTACAAAGAGTAAGTAGATAAGTAAATAAAAAATATATACCTAAAAAATCTAAATAAAATAGTAACATTTATAATAAATAACTTYAAATTTGATAATGACATGTACATACTGTCTTTGTAAGTAGCACAGACAGTTTGCATATTTCATAACATATGAAATAATTCCACATGTGCCTTGATTTGAAAAACACCTAAGTGAGACTCACCTCAGTATAGTTGTCGTCCCATTCTTGTGCACACAAGTCACCTCTCTGGTTTGGTAGCCCACTTGCAGGTTCCGGAACTTTCCACGCTGTCGGAACTGCCGATTCTCTATCCTCTTCTTCTTGATAAGTTCTCGAGTCTCTGGATCCTTCATACGATCTTTGTCCCTTATCTGTTCCCCTTTAGCTCTTTTTAGCTCCTTGTTCTTACGCTTTTGGGCTTGTCTTTCTAGCCTTGCTTGTTTTCTTTCTTGCTTGCTTAWCCTGTCAGCCTGATTTTGTTTATCCTTGCGTTTTGGTCTGTCTAGACGTTTTGGTCTATCTTGGCGATTTGGTCTGCCTTGACGATTTGGYTGTTCCTTACGCTTGGGTCGATCTGGACGATTCAGTCGGTCCTTACGTTTGGGTCTGTCAGGTCTTTCCGGTCGTTTGGTTCGGTCAGGTCTTTCTGGTCTTTTGGGTTGGTCAGGTTGTTCAGGCTGAATTTCTTCTGCTTGCCTGGCTTGGCGCGAAGGGGGGATGATGCAGTCCCCCCAGGGTCCCACTCTGAGACTGTACATATTCTCTTCATCCTCACAGTCTTCTTCATAACAGAGTTGGAATTCAGTAAGATTGGGGCAAGCTGAGCCTCCAAAGAGAGGTGGAGCCAGGACAGATCGGATTCGGTTCTGCAAGCCTGAACCACATGTCTTGGAGCATAAGCTCCATGGAGAAAACTCTGAGACAATGCAATCCTGGGGGCATGGGATGAGACAGGCCTGCTCCAGCCTCGGCTTGGGCTCAAAGTATTCACAGATGGTATCTTCTGCGGGGGCACTGTTGCTCTTCTGGACACAGGCCACCTCGCGGGTCTGTATGCCTTCTTCACCTCGTGTGCACACCGCTGGCCGTGTTACTGCAGGGTTGCGTAGGGAGACAGGAGCACACTGGTTCCATGGCCCGAGCTGCCAATCGTACAGCTCCTTGTGCCAGTCACAGACACGGAAACAGGTCTGTTGGTTATCAGGCCGCTCACTCTGTGGACAGTTGGTATGAAGTGTAGTCCAGCCCTCGGAGTGGGCACACCACACTGCTCTGCTCTGACTCCCACCTGGACCACACTCGCTGCCCATACACCTGCCCCAGGGCCCTGTTGGGAAGAAAATTATTTTGTCAGAAATTTACACTACACTCCTAAATATTTTTTTTACAGTTTTGATATTATAATGTTTCATGACAATATAACATGCTTGGACGTTTGTTATATCACTTCGTATTACTCATTTTACTGACTCAGTTACACAGTACACATTTAGATGGTGTTGCATTCAAAAGAGTTAATTTGGAGAGTTCAGTTAATGCTGATATATGCACTTAAGACAACGTGCTCACTAGAAACGACCCTAACCCTAACCCATCAAATAAAATGATCATCTCCTAAATCAATATTCCTCTATTCCCATGATTGCCATAAAGCACTCAGAGGGAGGTAAATGTATCAAGGATGATAGACAGTAAATGATTGCCACTCCTGATGGCTTCARCAGAAAAAACTGCTGCCTAGAGCAAAGCGAGAAGTGACCGAAAAAGACGTGCTTGCTTCAGGAAAGTGGGTCAGGCTAAAAATCCAATGCCTTTTTTCTTAGTCCAACATTCTCTTCAGCTTTCTAAAAAAAAATTATACTACCCCATTTCTGGTGCCACAGGGGCTACAGTGACATTATGTCTACTGGGTGCATCTGGATGCTGCTTTGAAACAGCTTTTCCAGCTTCAAAGCAAAATCTATTGAATACCTGCAATTAATTTTTCAATTTTGCAGCATATTTTCAACATGACTGATTCTCTTTGATGGTCTTGTCTAGCCCATTGATGTTTGTGGAGCATTTTCTTAAAAATAAAACATCAGTGAAGTTGTTTGGCCTTTGGATGACTTCATGAGCTGTCGAACTCAGTGCTTGTCTACCTGCACCATAAAGTGCCTGGGCTGGAGAATGATTTACCAAGGCCCAGGGAGGACTGGAGGACTCTTTGAAGGGTTGCTTTATGGCCTTTCTCGATAAAGGTGAGGCAAGGAAATAAAAATGTCAGTGGAAGAAGCAATAGACAGAATTAGCCTGCAGGTGAGRCCACAGCCACAGGATCAATAAAGATCAATAGTAACCTCAAGAACCTGGACCAAATTGTAGAGACAGAGCTGGAACATCCACAATTGACCATACACTCTATTTTATCAGGGAGAAWATGTAGAGGGGAAAAAAATAACCTGAAAGCTGGAAGGCATACTTATCATGCTCTCTGATAAACCAGACATAAGCTGCTGACTWCAGTAAGAGTGTGCGCTTTACTACAGCACATCATCGGCCTAAGAAATAAAGAGTCAAAGTTGGAGAGTAAAAAATATATATATACTTTTGGCAAGTTAAAAGTTGATAACCGAAACCAGTCCTCCAGCATAGGAGCTGTGAAATGTGTTTAGTGTTGTAACACTATTTGTTTTCCACACCCAGGATACCTGCATCCTTTTCACTTTGAGCCCTAGCAGGCGCCCTGTGTAATTTATGAGGGTGTCACAGGGTGCCATGGCTATCYACAGGCCACAGGACACCAGCATAGTACAGGCTATAATCAGTTGCTGAATTGGATAGCATGCCCGCCATCCATTGCCAAAAGGTGCCAAGGGAAGCAGGGAATGAGAACAGGGAGTGATTGTGATTCCTTCATTGCCTTTTCCCAGTGTGGCATTGTTAATTTTTTTTTTTTTTTTAATATTTGAATGTGACAAAACTGATCAACATACTATATCATCTATATGCATCTGTATGTCTATATATATATATATATATA
>QMIH01000669.1:69302-80330 GCA_003987875.1 Clarias batrachus | reverse complement strand
ACACACACACACACACACACATACTATGCTTGCCTGTTTCCCATATATAAACAGCAGGTTAATTACAATCCCCACCATGTATTCTGTTTAATCATCCAGTGAACTTCAAAGGCCTGTGTAAATTCTAAGAAAGGTCATGGGCTAACTAGGGACGGAAGGTAATTAACAGGAGGTCTGCCAGTAAAGCATGTGTTTTATTCACAGATACAGTAAAAAAAAAAAATAATAATCTACTTATCAGCTATGAGAAACCAGCCTCCAATTGCTTACAGCCACAGGGTCAGAGATTTCCTACAGTGTATTGTTTCTGCTTTCCAGAGAGGAAAAAAAGTCTGTGCAAAATMATTTCCAAATTGGTAATGAGATTTCCKTCTGCATCCCTCCCCTCTTGTCCAAGTGAGTGYGCATGATAGGAAGAGCTATGCAGATGTAGGAAATTATGACACATGCATTAGAAGTTTTGGCAGGCATGGCTGAATATCCGTCCTCTGTACACCTGAAGATGAAGTATCCAGCATTGATGTTTCACACTAGTCTTCCCCTGCCACAAGTCAACCTACAGTCTTTTTTAGTCTCCTATTAAYGAACAGTAAAAGCTTTGCTTGGTTGACATTTTAACAGGCTGACATGGAGCGGCTGGTTTTTGTCTGGGACTAGTTTTGTAGAATTTCCTAACGGAAGATGCTGCTCAACATTTTGGCCAGAGAGCAAAAATGAAGCAATTTAATTACAAGGCCAATCTACAGTATGAATCTCATTAATTACTGTAGATACACCATCCATCACTGAAATTCCTGGTCTCATCCTCATTTCAAAAGCTTTCACAAAACAGATCAGCTTTCCTGTTTTTCAAGAGTCCACACCATACGCTGAGGTCGGCATGTAGCGCTTTCTGGCTCATATGAAGTGACCCATGCTGGACTGATTTTCTACCATGGAGATCAAACAGTGTAGGGTAATGATAGAGATCTGAGGGCTTATTGTCTGGAGCCCCCTCTAGGTATCCTTCACAGAAGCGGAAGAAAGTGAAGGATTGATCTTGCACCACATGGAGTTCCGCCAAACATAGAGATTTGTAGGTGCTGTTTTTTTTTTTTTTTAGGGAGGACATCATAATTCTCGTGAACAAGAAATGCTACAACAATCTCAGATTTACGCTTATCTGTTCTAAACGGAGGGTTTTATTCTTTTTTTTTTCATGAAGGGGCATTACATGCCTCAWTTGGGGTGTCGTGCAACATCAAAAAAGGCTTATTCTCTCCAACACACAGTGCATTCCTCGCAGGCATTCGTTTCAGCCTCATTGAACTACAGGGGTGGATAAGGCACAGATACTTTTATGTCTAGAGACTTAAAAGCAATGTAGAATCCAATCTGATCAAATGGCTAAGCAATTTAAAGTTAGAGGCTTTCCTCATGGGCTTAAGCATGGCTTGATGACAGGCTTTGTATATAGTCTCACTCATAATCGCAAGCACTGATTTACCACCATTATTCATCCGTTTATCTGGCACTGTCTTATGAGCATCTATTTGGGAATATGCTGAACTTAAAACCGACCTGTTTTTTCATGTCACTGTTCATCGCTGTTCCTACAGATCATCAGTACCCTAATCCTAGCATCCGGAGATTGCAAATTCAAATCCCGACTGATGTGTTTTTTTTTTTTCTCCAACCATCACCATGGAGGAGTAGGAAGACAGGCAGACATCTCAATTAACACAGGTTATATTTAGTGTTATGATTCACTGAATTTGACATTAGAAAAGAACAAAAAAACATGCATATAAAATAAAATGAAAATATCCAAAAACAAACATGTTCACACTTTGCTTAGCGTACATTATGCATGTTAAACAGACAGCTATTCGAGAACTCAGCTCAATTATGCGCAACATATACGCTCCCCCCACACACATATTTTTATACATAAATCTATACAGTATTTATGTATGTATGTATGTATGTACAGTATGTATGTATGTTCTTTTTACCCAGCAAAAATCACTTGAAAAAAGCACTCTGTGAAATTCTCACCCACACACTTTCAAACACACAAATGGCAGAAATTGATTTAGCACCATGATCTATTGTGTAGTTTGCCAAGTGATTGTAAAATAAAGTCTGACCCCTTTCAGAAAATTATCTGTCATGCCAGCATGGAGTCTTCAATGATTTTAGAAGCACTAGCAATCAGAATAACAATTTTAACAACTCAAGGGGGTGGTGTGTGTGTCTGTAGGGGGATGTCATTTAAMCAWCCAGAAAGGTKTTGCAGGACAAACAGATGAACTAGAGCAGAAGTGGATTAAAAGAACGAAAAGGATCTCATTTTTCAATCTGTCTTGTAAAAAAAAAAACTGTCACTATGTTTTGTCCTTGGGAATAAAAACACCAGAGGACTCACCAAAAAGCCAATAACTATCATTACATGTATTAGTTCACAAATGCCAAAGATAAGTGACTATAATTTTAACTAGAGGAAAGAAKGCTGTCCTTCCAACCCAAAGTGCAGTATTTAGTACTTAGATTTCAAATTTAGTTACATACAGTTAGTTYTGTAATCGGACTGGACAAGAGTGCTGATATAGAGCATGACAGCCATACACTGAATAAGAGGACATGGAGAAACACTTTGTGACATCACCCATAGGTGTTTTTGCAGCTCAACTTCACCTAAACCTGCTGACTCCACCTAAACCCCAGTTAATCCATCCATCCAATTTTGTACACGTGGACAAAATTGTTGGTACCYTTCGGTCAATGAAAGAAAAACTCACAATGGTCACAGAAATAACTTTAATCTGACAAAAGTAATAATAAATAAGAATTCTATGAATGTTAACCAATGAAAGTCAGAATTGCTTTTCAACCATGCTTCAACGGAATTATAAAAAAAAACAATGAACTCATGGAACAGGCCTGGACAAAAATGATGGTACCCCTAACTTAATAGTTTGTTGCACAACCTTTTGAGCCAATCACTGCAATCAAACGATTCCTGTAACTGTCAATGAGACTTCTGTGCAAATGGACAGAACAAACAGAGCCTGCCTGTGGCTACAACCCACTAGCTAGCTAGCGTAGCTAAAATGCCATAGTGGCTAATATTCATATATATGCTAAGGTTACTTTGCATCAGATTGAACTCCATCATTCCTACCCGACATGTCCCATGTCAATCCTTACTTTACTTGCGGGAAGTTAAACTACAACTACTGCTTAGCTAAAGTGATGCGTACTGTAGCTAGCTAGCGGTTTTACGCCTGCAGTGCGGCCGTCACTCTAATTGGCCAAGCTCCTAATTATGCGTAACTTTATGACTTAATATATTTTAACTGATGCGTTCATCATCCTACAATGATTACAGCAGATACAAATCCACAGTAGCCAGCTGAAATCCTGCACCCAAGAATGGGATTCACTGAAGCAACGCTTGCGGCATTTTTTTCAATCAAATTGAATATGAAGCCATGCTTCTCGTGCAATCGCCAAGCAATCACATGTGCACGCATGTTCACAAAAATCTGAACAGACAAAAGTGATTCCATTCCTCCAAACCACTAACTGGTTATTCCGCCAAAAGTGAGACAGGCAGATGAGTGCATTTTGCCTGAAGTCTGTGCTCTGCTATTGTTAAAGGAAAACAGCACTGCGCTGTATAGAGAGAGAGAGAGAGAAYAGACCTTCACCAAAACATGGAAGGAGTGATGAGACACCCAGTGACAGCTTGAGTCACTCGCACACAAAGCACAAAGAGCATGCTGTTTGGCCATAGCATTGTAAAGACAGACACACACAATCCTTTGTCCTTTATTCTTTCCTGTACAAATTTTAGAAACATTCTTTCTCCGCTTAGAACTGTAACTCACTACAACTAGCTGCCTTGTGTGCGGATAAATCCTCGGCTGCTGAGTCTCCATTTATTCTGACAACGAAGGATAAATCAAGTCTAATCGCAGGCACCATTAACGCTATAGCCAAAGACTAATTAGGTAGAGACAGAAACGCGGAGGATATGAAAGAGCCAGCGCAGCTACAAAGGACAAAACAGTCCAAACATGCAATCACAGGCAATCTTTCAGCGCTCTGCCAACGTTCCACCTGCTGGTGACTTTGAGCTGATCTGCTGATCACATGTGGCAGGGTCACAACTGATTCAAAAATCTTGATCTTGTGGTTTATGAGGGATTAACCATAACTGGAATGGAAATGAGCACYGGTAGAACAGAGATTTACGCCTTTCTACACACTGAGTCGAGTTTAACACCAGATGCAGATTGTATAAATACTGAACATAGGGTTTACTACGTTACTATGTATCTACTGTATATCTGYTTTTCCTTCATTTTCTATATCAATAAATCTATATATAGGGACTGGAGCCTATCCCATGGTACTTCAGASACTAGCCACACCCTGAAAAGGGTGCCAGACCGCACCCCTTCCCACCGCCTCCCCACCGCCTCCCCAATTTGGGAACACCAATTAGCCTAATCTGCTTGTCTTTGGACTGTAGGAGGAAACCGGGAGCACTAGGAGACCTGCAAACTCCACACACCGACCCAGAGTGGAGATTGAACCCTCAACCCTGGAGGTGTGAGGCCGCAGTGCTAACCACTACGTCACCATGCCGCCAATCTGCTTTCCATTGCTCTTATTTTGCTAACTGTGAGACATTGTGATGTAATGCATTGCTTCCTTCTCCAACATACTGCATTGTTTTTATTGTTGACTTATTGATAGCATTTACATCTAACATAATGACCAGCTATCACTAATGATACCAGACTGATAGAGGGATAAACTGATGATCAGTCATAAAAAAAGAATAAGTCACAGCAGGGGGGGAAACAGTCAACAGTGCAGCATATTTTGGGGCATCTAAACAAACTCCTTGTTTTTTTTGTGTTTTTTATTAGCAGGAAAGAGAACAAATCCAGAATGACATTACTTTGGCAATGAAGCTGGGATGGAAAGTGTTGACGTCATGATGATGTGTGTGTCTGTTTGTTTGGGTTTAAGACGGTAATTCAGACCAAACAGTTTTATCACTTTAACTGACACGTCTCTTAATGCGAGTTCTTGCTCTCTTGATGACGTGCTGGCAATACCGTAACTAAATAAAGCTTACTGGATCGAACAGAGGGAGAGAAAGAGAAACACAGTATGGGGGCTGTCGGTTCAGCGGTCTGCATACTGCACAAACAGCAGGTTTACAGGCTCCACGCTGCTGTTCTGATTAACATCCCGTACACATCACTCCAGCATATGCTTTGATCTAATGCGACCAGTGTCTTTCCTCCTCTAGCACATTCTACAGTCGGTGCTGTGATTTGTCTCATATGTTGCAGCATTAAAATAGAATCAGTGAAAGAATGGCGGGGAAAAAAAAAAACTAATTATACTTAAACGCTGCAAGAAGTCATTGAAATCTGTTGTAAACAAAACAATTAAGCATTCCTCCTAACTCTTTTAACTTTTATGTCTGCGTGGCTTTATGATTATAATGATGGAATGACTTAAGTGTGTTTATCTCACTATACGTACATAATAAAAACAGGGGGAAACATAAATTAACATGTATAAACCTCACTCCACAAACATAAAATTCGCATAGAAATATCATAACTGACTTTGTAGCTCGGTGCACTTCTGGAATGGTCATTCATTTATTCATTCATTAATATCATTTATTTCATCTTCCGTAACAAGTTTATCCTGGTCAGGGTTGGTGCATCTGGAGCCTACACCAGGAGCACTATGAGTCATGCAGGGGAAAAAAAAAAAAAAAACATTGCATGAATCCTTCACAACTCGAACTGCACTCATGCATTCACAACTAGGAGCAATTTAGTATTACAGTACCAATCCAGGCATGTCTCTGGGAGGTGGAAAAATACCTAGAGAAATCTTACATGGACACTGAAACTCCACACATGCTCCACACAAATAACCCTGAACTGGAGAATCTGGAGCTTTGGGGAAGCAATGCATCCGAGAGAGAGAGAGAGAGAGAGAGAGAGAGAGAGAGAGAGAGAGAGAGAGAGAGTTCTGCATGAAAAATTAATGGTGTATATAGAATGAAGAGTGTTCAACACTGATAGTACACTGTGCTGATTTAGTACACTGTAATAATACAATCATGTATGTCACAAAAGATTGATTGATTGATTGATTGATTGATTGATTGATTGATTGATTCCAGAATTTATGGAATCCTTCAAAAAAATGTAAGTAAATTATTAGCAAATTCTTAACACCCTCCTGGCATTAACATGGATGCTAGTAAGCACATCCTAAGTATTTTAGAATTTTATGTTAACTCAATGCTGCTACAATAATTTTACCCAATTGCATTCAACCATCATCATTTAATTATAAAACACAGTCTTTTTTTAAGTTAACTATTTTAAGAAATATAAAAACTAAATGCAACTTCATTTGTGAAATCATTTTTTTTTAAATAATGTTTTTAAACACATTTTGCATATCGATGTCACTTTGACATACTAGAAGTACACTGAGCTACAAAAACACTGAAACATGAATCTCTTATGTAAATTAAACTGGAAAATAGCACAGCTGCATGGCCAAAAAGAAAGTTCTTAAAATTTAAATTGTTCTGATTAGAAACTCCAACCTAACAGTTTATATGGATGCTGATGCAATAATATGTGTGTTTACAGTATATTCTCAAAGCACTTAATTAGAGTAGAACTTTTTTGACATGGGCAAAGTGGTTCTGCCTGCTGCGGTGAAGCATTTAATCAGCCAGAAATACTGTATAGTTAAAGAAGAACTATACAAACTTTGAGAAACTTCTCTTTGTTTAGAAGAAGTCATAGGAACAATATTTGTTTTCCTGATGTTCTTTCTAATTAAGCTGCAGTCTTAGAAGCATACTGCTTTTACAATGTGTAATCATGAGCAGTCTACAAAAAGAAGCCCGTTCTGAGCCCCTTACTGTAAGTAATGCAAAAGGTGAAAGAAATATGTATGATTAAAAAAAGTGGTGTGTTCGACTTCCCATCGTTTTTTCCAACAAATCATTCCTTCCATATTATGGCTGGTTACAAGATTTCAGTTTCATCTATGATGGGTAATCCTTCAACGCAAAATCAAGCTAATCATTGCCTCTTTCTGTACCTCAGAACACAGTAGATTCAAATCCGCCGCCCTCCTTAAAGTTAGGCAGAGGAGAATGCTCCATTAATATGTAATTATTTAACATCATAATTATGTATTTTAATAATGAAATAAAGTCATTTAGTCACAAAATTCCGCTGTATTTCTTAATATAATTTATTTGCAATTTAAAAATAYCTAAACTGTATTACGTTCATTTGTGTTCGTGTACGCGAACGAGTGTCTATGTAGGCGCATAAACTTTTGAACAACATGTGACCTGAGGCTGAGCTCTGATTGGATTTTGTCAAATCATCCTGGGTCTCATCACTGTGCGCCCTGAACCCTCCCACTTTTGTTCTTAGCGAATCAATATCGTTTTTAAATATTTGGGCTCATATGATTGGACCATTCTCAACAAATCTTCCAGCACTTCTTACGGCAAGCGGAGCTGCTGACTGGATGCGATGTGAGTCATGCATTTATTTTATACTAGTAGTAATGATGCTTAATCACCTGAGAAATGGCTTATTTACAGGCGAGTATTAACAGTTTAATTTTGTTTGCACCGGCCGCCACTGATTAAAATCCAAAAGCAAAGACTGGTGGGGGAGATTTGTCTTCACGTAATGTATTGATCAGAAAGGGCAGAAAACGTATTCCTCCGTGAAATGTGTCGTGTCATCTATTGTTTCACTCATGTGGGGAAAATGTGCAGGAAGAGTAGATTTTTTGCAACCAGAGAGAAACAATCAGATCAGAAGTATTTACAAGGCTAAAATGTAACTATTGTGTAAATTAACAAAGGTTTGCAGTACACCGCGCCTCTCATTCACATTGAAAAATGATTTCTGAGCAATCATCATAGGGTCGAAGTTTTCAAAATGACGTGTTCACCTGATGTGTTTTCCTCTGAGTGGGCTGTTATTCACATTATAGTGGGATATTAGGGTCAGTGTAAACTCAACTATTGTAGAAGCAAAACACAATATCAATAAAAGCTTAAACATCTACTGTACCACTCAAAAGATGGGATGAATCAGTCAAAGGTTTTGACACAAATGTGGAACTATTTTCCTATATTCTAGAACAGTATTGGAGATTTAAAAACTTTGAAAGGACACATATGGAATTAGGTAAATAAGTTAATAATAAAGTCARTTGTTATTTCAGGACATAAAGTTAAGCTGTTCTGGAATTGTTCTAGCAAGAACTGTATTGTCGAGGTCATTTACAAAATCGAATGAAGACCTTCMCAGGRAAGSRAGACCAAAACTTAACTTCGCTGCTGAGGAAAAGTTTCCAGCCTCAGAAATCACCAATTAACAAACAGCACTTCCAATTAAGGTTTTACAGAGCACAAGTAGCAGATACATCTCAATGTCAACTGTTCAAAGGAGATTATTTCATATTTTGGACGCATTCAGTTTTGTTTTACAATGTAGAAAGTAATAAATCTCAGGAAAGACCATGGAATTAGATGGCGTGTCCAAACTTTTGACTGGTACTGGATGTCAAATTCAATGGGGGTCAAGTCAACTAATCATGAAAAGTGACAAACACTGAAACTTTACCAATTCACACCTTTTKCTTTTTCAATTCTATCTTTTTGTATATACAGAAGAGCAACCATAATACATCAGGTTTCAGACTAAATGTATAAGAGACATTTTGCATAATCAGGTGGTGGGAGGAAATCCACTTTATCAAGTCCAAACCGAAATCCCTGTAAAGCCCTGGCTGTAGTTAAACCTCACATAACAAAGCTGCCTGGCATGCTTCATAGTTTATTGTATAGTCCTCAGCTTTTTATTTCTTTTGGCTTCCCCATTTGTAGGTGGAAGCACAGTGACTTTGTGTATTGCAGGGTTTAAGAGCAGCTTGCTCCTCAGCACACCTACAGTACTAGCCTTGTTTAAAAGATCACACTTAAAAATCACACTATAAATCTTATGTCTTAGCTCAGACACAAAACAAAGGAAAAAGAAGTGTCCTTATTTTTCAAATCTCCTAACACAATTATGTAGATCTGTACAATCTGAAGGAGCAAAAAGGGAAAAGATGAAGAAATGGGAAGCACTGAATCCAGTGGTAATGATAATGACAATGATGGGACTAACGATGCTGATGAGACTAACGATGCTGATGGAGGTAATGGTGGTCCTGGTAGTAATGATGATGATGATTATGTCATTTGTAATATTAAAGCAATTACATCCAACTGAAAAAGAAAAAGAAAAAAAATCACATGACATAACATCAATCCTAATTTTAAACACAGCTACAATAAGTCCTCGACAGTCCACATACAGTATGAGCAATCCACAGATGATTCACCGAGAACAGGAGGACCAAACAAGAGAGCTGCCAGTGTTTGACGATTTGAACCGATTAGGGCAGATTTACATAAATGACGAAAGTGGAACGGTTAAACAGCATGCTAAGCAACATGTTCAGAGCTCCACATGATCCACTGTATTTCGCCAACGAGAAGCAGGGAGCCATTATGCCAGCTCAGAGAGCCAAGAATAAAAGATATGAGCCAGGTTTGAATGCTGGCAGTCAAAAGCATTAAAATCAGTGATGGATATTAAACAGGTAGAGCACAAAGGTTGCACAATAAGTGGATCTTTTAGACCTACTCAGGTACATGGGATAATTTTCATCAAAATCTCATATTCAGAAATATTGCTTGAATGTCCAAATACATAATCTATTTGTTCTACGAGGTCAGCAGCTGTCCAGTTTCTAGTGATATCTAATCTGACGACTATCATTAATTGTAGTACCAACCCACACACAGTACAGAATAGTGTGGAGAAATGCCTGCAACTATCTGATAGCATTATTTGCAATATGGTAGCAGTTCTGACTAATGGCTGAAACAACCCACTCAACATGGTCCACGAGTGCTAGATTTATCAAACTCGTACCACAAGCACAAAAATGGGAGCCAAATACTGCATCTGTTGCTAGTGGCTGGGATTCAGGATGTACAAGATCACAAGCACGGACACAACAAGAAAACAGAGTGCACATGTTTGTGATTATCGCAGATTCAGAGAGATATTTTTTGCCAAAGCATGACTGTTACTCTACCACAAATAGAGATCAAATGATGAAATCCTGCAAATCCAGTTAAGCAAGAAACTCGGATTTCTATGCCATTTAATAACCCAGTACGAACGGGGGAATTGTGGAATTAGCCATGCCTGAAGGGAGATTCTGAAGGGGGAAAAAAATTGTTAAAGAAAGCACATCCGCTACCTAACAACCTTGAAATGACCCATTACCAAGCTACCGAGCATCTTTGGCTGTCCATGACATACTGTGTCGCATGAACAGTATTATACATGTTTAGCAGGGCTATATATCTTATAAATTAATATGTTAGGTTTAGATGACATTAGATTTAACAGTGATGAAAGTCAGCGCTTGCCTGATTGCTTTAGATGTTCTATGACTTATTGGTCGCCTGTCATATACTGTAGTATGGTACTGTATGTGTGTACATAACTCTGTCTCCAACACTGCTGTGATAAATCAAATGCAGTTGGATAAAGCTTCTGTGACCAGTTATTTCATATAGCTGCACTATGCCACGCTGGCCTTTTAATATAAATTGAACTGTCTCCATGATATCAACAATATAATGTTATAGAAAGCTCATAGTTGGCCTCATGTATTAGTCAGATATTCTCACTAGATTTCAAAATCCATAAAAGTCAAAGTTCACAGAGTTGAAAATGGCAAATTGAAAATGAAACAGTAAAAGAGCACTTCTTAAGTTATATTAAAGTAATGCAGCTTCCAGTAATGCATTGTAGCATGACACTAGAAAAACTCATGTTCTTACGGTATGTTCCCATTCCTTACATCCTAATCCAGGTTTTATTATAT
>QMIH01000669.1:49615-65493 GCA_003987875.1 Clarias batrachus | reverse complement strand
AATTATTTGTGTTACATTGGCTTTTCTGTGGAAGATGACCAGATGGGCTACCCTTTGGTCCTCACGTGCATAGGTGATTGGGGGTTACATAATAAAAACCAGCCAGTTTAACCCAAAACCCTCCCTCTGCAATATCATTTCATAATGGTATTTTATAAATTACTAACTGTTGTAAAACATGATAAAGTGATTGGCTTTCTCAATTCAATGTACTGTAATTATCACGCAAAGAATAACTTTCCTAGATGGGGGGGTGGTCATGTCCTTGTCCTTGTCCACCTCCTCATTGTTGAGCGTTACAGGCAGTTATGTTGCAGCTGATGGGTGTATTTCCGAAGTTGTAGTCTGATTTAAATTAGGCAGTTACTAAGAATGCTGTACATACATTAAATTACTCAACACTACCCACTTACTATTTTGATGAATGTAATGCTTGTTCCCCCCCCATGCTTCATATATACCTACACGTATTCATATATAATCTGTCGATTCCATTTAATTGTTATTTGTTCACTGTAGCTGCTTGTAAATAAGTCATAATAATTACTGAACGATATGTGTAAGGATAGCTAACTCAATATTGCGCCCCTTTAGGAGGGTAATTCAGAGACTTAAGTGATAAAGCTAAAAAGTCAAGGTCCACCAAGCACGCCTATTGAGAGTAAGTGCACCGACGTGCTCATATTTCACGAGCGCGATGTTAATATTACGCATCAATGATGCTTTCCCATGACACTGGCAGATTTGTATACAGGGAGGGCACCTTGAACTATTGAGCTATAAAATGACAACGCATCAATTTCCAAAGGACTGGAGGGAGCATCGTTCTTCCAGTGTAATCAGCTCGTGTTCCACTCAATGGCTTGCTGAATTATTCAATACACAGCGAGGTAATTCTCAAGAGTGGACAGCTAAAAGGGTATGAAAATGTTACAATAGCAGACGTCAGAGTGTAAGATGAAGCTTAATTGCATAGAGTCGTCTATGAAGTTGAAGATTATTAATCAAACGGCTGCTTTCTGTAAGATAAGAATGGTGGAATGGGTGTAAAGGGAAATATTCTAGCCGTTGGGATGCATTGTGAATGCTGTGCCATATTTTAGCACCTCAGATGGAGTGAACCAGTCACCTTGCTCCAGCATGCCTGCTGGTCATTATTTTATTCACTGCCAAGTGAGGGACTGTGGGGGACAGTCACAGAAAGCACACACACACACACACACACACACAAAGGCATTCTTCATAGTTGTATTTAAAACTACRCATTCTAGAATGTACAATCTATGTGTGTTTGCATAATCAGTTTGTGTGAGTGTAAGATACTGAGAACAGCCATGGTCACTAGGGACACCCTCCTGCCTCCACATGTCCTCCCGCTAGCCATGCTAATGGTTCTAAAACACAGCAGATGGGAGAATGGTGGTATCTAGGGAGTGTGTGGATGAGCGTGTGTGCATGTGTAGGTGGTGGAACGTGTGAAAAAAGGGGAGGGCCCATGTGCTCATATATATGTGTATGTGATGGAGGAGGGTAGAGTGCATGTGTAAACCAAGGTGGTGAAACCCGTGTGAACGCTTACAGTTGTATTGGGAACTGTATTTATTTCATTATTTAATGACAGTTGACCGGACAAAAACCTCACACACTCTAAGGTTTCCCTAGATCACCTTTAGGTTTGATTACTGCACACGATGTGGTGGCCGGTTTATGTCTGAAAATCTCCATAGATGTGATAACCTGGTCATTCAGTACATTTTAGGTCGTCAGGTGATTTAATTTTATTGCTATGTAATTTTGCTGAGACGAGACCTGAATAACTGAAGCAACCCCAGATCATAATACTGCCTCCAGAGGCTTGTACAGTGGACACTATGCGTGATGGGCTGCACAGTGGCTGAGTGGTTAGCACTGTCGTCTTGCACTTTCAGAGCCTGGGTTCGATTCCCTCCTTGCAGTCTTTGTGCATGGAGTTTGCATATTCTCCCCATGCTTGGTGGGATTCGTTCAGGTACTCCAGGTTCCTCCCAAAGACATACAGATTAGTTCCCAAATTGCGAGCAGTGTGAGAATGCGCATGAAAATGGGAGTAAATACAATGGGCATCATTGGCATCCACGATCCCTCTGTTAGACAACAGAGGCGCCTAGATGGGTGATTATATGGATGGATGGAACGTCAATCAGTACCGAGTGTGTTTAAAGGTTTTGTTAGTACTGTACATGTATGATGGACAATATAATGAAGAAGTCTCCTGGGAGGAATACAGGAAATTCCTCCTGTGAAAGACTTGCAGTAAGACTTTTTCAATTACTGGTGTTCCATTCAGTGTTCCAGGGTAAAGCAGTTAATGAAGGACGAATTGAATAATTAATTGTGTATTACACACTTGAGCATTGCTTCAAAGTAAGCTGCGGCATCTTCCAATGACATCAAAAACCTTTTGATAGATTTCCTGCCACGTTCATTATTCCTCATGTACATAGCTTTTAAAAGTCTTCAAATGCCGTGTGCCCCTGGCTGTTGTATATTAATAGAGGAAATTAGCATAAGTCTTTATTGAAATATTCATAGGCACAGTAGCAGCAGCTTTAATGATGCTGCTGCATTAGCTTGCTTTGAGGAGCTTGTGTGGTGCTGCTCGCTCACTGTAGCTTCTGGCAACGTGGAACAGCAAAGCAAGATGAAATAAAAGGCCAAAACACAACAGCGTTTTTGCTGTTTTCTTGAAATAACCCAAGAAAGTCATCATGATATACTTATGAATATGAAATAGAATGTTTGCTCATTAGTGAGTGTACACCCCAAAATAGTCTAAGCAAGGATTCTGCCTTTTTTTTTTAAGGCAGTGGGTGGGGTTGTGCTCACACTTTCTTCTCTGATGACCTACTTTAGTTTCCCAACATTTCCATTCCTGAAAGCCTTTTTTTTTTTTTGCCTTTTTTTAAATTCTGGGATTGTATTATACCCCAAGCCAAGGAAATGGTTTATGTTCCCTAATGGCAAATATCATTAAAAATGAGTAAAAACAGCTTTTTATCTTTTACGCTTTTTTTTGCAGATAGAGCACAGAATTAGTATTTCTAAGAGATTCTGTTGTGTAGGTAGTTACAAATCACTGTAAAGTCTTTCTTTTTATTATCTTTTGGATATTTTGAATGTAATATGGCAATTATCATCAAAGGGATGAAAAAAAAAACCCTTCAATGCTAAATCATCTTTTTTTTTTAAATGAATAAAACAGCAATTACAGATGTTTCCCCATTCTGCTAAAGTCTCACAATAACACACTCTCTACATCAGCAGCACGCACAAGAATAATCAATACACACACATTTGTTACCAGGTGTTTGCTTTTTTTCCCAACAGAAATGTCATACAGTACATTCAGACAATCCTTCTGTTATTTTCCGCCTCACACTAAAATTCTGACTGAACAATCTTCACTCATGGCCAAGAATTTAGCTTTCTATTATAGGCAGTCGGAGAAAGCATCCAAAAAAAAATATCATCTTTGCCACAGAGGTCCTTTGACATTATCAGAGTGAAATGACAAGTCTGTCCTCAGAAAATGGCAAAAGGGAACATCTGAATAGTCTGGGGCAGTCACAAAATAACCAATGTTAATATTTAATATCAAGGTATCACTTCACATGCAGACAGGAGAGATGGCTTCAAGTCACGATGATACTCTGACCTTATCAGAATTGACGGAAATCCCGCAACAGGGATTCAAGAATGACAAAGTCATGTGTATTTCACTTTCTGGACCATGTCAAATTTAACAAGAAAAGAATAATAAAATGGAATAAAATAAACCGCTCATAGATTTGATGTCAAGAATTTATATTACTTTACTTATTCATGTTTTACTTTACTGATTTTTTTTTTTGCTTTTTCCTTATTCATGCAATTTAAATTCAATGATTGATAATTGTGTTGATTTTCAGATTGTACCTCTAGCATATTATATWTTTTTTTAAGAGATTAGAAAATTGACATACAGTATAAAATTGCACTATAAAATTTACACTAGCATTTAGAATTTGCTTTTAATTTAAACAAACAAGCAAATTAATGAATTATTTAATTTTCTAGTTGTAATGCCATACTATCAACATGCTTAAACGTCTATCATCCAGGTGTGCTTTTTTTGGTTTGTCCTTCTAAGCCAAGCTGTTAAGCATCTATGAGGAGTCTTAGCATTTTACTAGTGCTTAAATATCATCAAGGTAGAAGGTTTTCTCAGTATGCCAGAGCCATGATCGGATCGCCTCCTGGAAACTTCTTTAATTATTAACCCAATCATGTTTAAAATGTCTTGGAGCGAGGGCAGGGGTGTACAGTATGAGCGTTTCCTGTAATGTGCAAGAGATGTTATTGAAATCATATGCGTACAGTTTCAACAAACAGATGTGCTTCTTCCTCATGTTATTGACTTCATTTTACATTCAAGGACCAGGCATTCTCCTCACCGTACTGTATGCTCACAGGAACGACTGCAGTGGGCTCTGAGACCAACTAGCCAGGATCGTTATTCATGACCATACAGCAGTATTTCATTCTTTTGTTGTAGCAAAAAGTCAGCTTACTTTACTTGATGTCTATTGTAAATGCCAATCTGTTTTTCTGCCTTCATTCCGAGAAATGCCATTGCTAGTCCCAGTTTGACTTGAACGCCCCTCTTACTTTGCTTTTTTTTTTTTTTTTTACAGCAAAATGTTTACTTTTCCAAATGGCACTAGACTAGGTAAAGCCCATGAAGCACCCACAGGAAACTCTTTCGTGTACTTCCATGTACATATTAAAAAAATTATAATTTGACTGACCTTCAAAGGCATTTTATCATACCAGGTACAACTTAGAATGAGCCAACCGTTGCAGCTTCTCCAGGAGATACAGTACTTTACACCTGCTAAACCTTTTTAAAGCATCCTTATTTAAAAAAAAAAAAAAGGATTTTTTTTAATTAACAGTGAGGGGGCCATACAGAACACTAGTGTGTGCACATGTTAAAAAGGTGTTAATTAGGTGATAATTAACTTTGTTTCACAACAGTGTGGGATTTGCTGGACAGAAGTGTAGCCTCCTGAGGTCTGCACCTTGCTGTTGTGTGTCTTGTTAATTTCTGCTTGATATCTGCATCATGATGACTATGGGAACTGAGCAATTTGTTAAAAGAGAGAGCAGATTGTGAGAGGCTCTAATTACTGTAGTTCAGACTACTCTAGA
Source organism: Clarias batrachus (assembly GCA_003987875.1). Taxonomy (NCBI): domain Eukaryota; kingdom Metazoa; phylum Chordata; class Actinopteri; order Siluriformes; family Clariidae; genus Clarias; species Clarias batrachus. The sequence continues at coordinate 60,264 of QMIH01000669.1, read as the reverse complement.
GCAGTGAATCTGAGGCCTGGACCTTGTCTGTCTCGGGAACGAAGGAGCTACAAATTAGTGGATTTAGTTGGATCAGGTGTGCTAGAGTGAAGAAAATGTGTAGAGTAGGGGAACGCCAGCACCAGGGCTGGAGTCTGGTAAAAAATATTGGGTGATTTCATGATCTCTATTTTTASCCTGCGAGTCTTRCTATGAATCGATTCAGGAGAAACAGTGGTGCAATGCTAAGCCATTTCCCCTTTGTGTGTGTCGGCAAGTCAGGATCTTTTGAAGTTATTCTCTTTACCGTAAGAATATTGTAGTCCAAACGGCCATGAAGGGTACAGAATGTAGAAATGATGATTGAGGCAACATTTCTTTCAAACCCATCATGAKCCTATAACATGCAGTATATATAATTTCCTATGATAATTTGCTTCTAATTGCAAATGTCTATAATTACAAGCGCGGTGGACTTTGATAAGCCGTGGTCTCTTCCAGGGTGMRGTCCTGACTCACAGTCGATGTTTACAGGATAGACAAATATAAATGAATGAATGAAGACAAAGTTAGTCGTATTGCAGCATCACGGCTCCAGTGYTCCCAGTTCCATCATAAGATCAGGTTACTCCCTTGTGGAATTTTGCATGTTCTCCCTGTGTTCCTTCAGTCTTCTCTAATTTCCTCCAACCGCCCAAAAATAGGATGTAGGTGGATTGGCTTTATCGAATTCCACTGTGTGTGTGTGTGTGTGTGTGTGTGTGTGTGTGTGTGTGTGTGTGTGTGTGTGTGTGTGTGTGTGTGCGTGTGTGTGTGTGAGCTTTGTAAAAGACTAGTGGGCACATTTCTTATTATAGATCAACATCTACAAAGTGAAAGTGCTAATCCTGCTTCACCACAGGGCCTAGTCATCTGTTTACTTAGTGATGATGGGACTTTATCTTTACTAAACCGCAAACCACAGTCAGGTTTTTATCTTCACAGGGATAAATCTAATTGTCCTAGTGGACTAAAATTTACCCATGATGCAATAAATGGTCCTCAGAGACAGTGGCCAGAGGCGGAGGGGGCTGGTGTTAAAGTGCGAGAGGAGAGCTGTCTTCATTTTAATCTCTCTCGCAGTGCGCATACAGTATTACATGTTTCAGTATGTTTTATTTAAACCACAAATACAAAATACAAAAAAAAAATAATAAAATGTTTTTGGAGTATACCATTGTATAAACTCTAAGTAGGTCTATGAAACTAAAAACGTACACTCATAGGCGGAGTTTGACATTTACACTGTGGGTGAATTGTGCTGGTGGACAAAAAAAAATAATAACTGACATCAGTACACAGTTCAACTACAGGATGGCATATTATAAATATACTGTACATAATGTAAGGGGGAAAAAACAATAGTGAAAAGCTTAACATAACACTTAATCACAGAGCACATCAAACCAATTTCTGATCACTTTGTGTTATATCACACATGTCACACATGACCAGAGTGCTCAAAAATGAACTGGGTTAAAAAACACACCTCCTGCCACCCTACAAACTCTCAAGAACACATTTTATTAAAAGGCATATAAATGTTTCCTACATCTCCTTTAGGGAATAATCATAATATGTATAGTACTGTACAAATGTCTGGAGTCACTCTTAATCTCTTCAGGATAAATGTATTGGATTATGCTGGTTAATTAAAAGAAATGGCATTGAAGGTCTACAAAGCGCAATTAAAAGATTCATTTTATAATTTGGTTGTTTATGTAAAAACCTCAGCAGCGACCTCATTTCCCCTCTCATCTGTTCCAGCCACTCAGCATCCGGTATCACCASTACACTAATCACTGASCCKATCATCTGTCATCATCTGCACCTGTTTTTCACTGGTTCGTGCCATARGTTAGTTGAGTTTTATGCTATGATTCATAGGTAAATTGCTCACGTACAGCGACTGGACTGAAAATAAGACATGAAAACTTGCCAGAAAAGAAAAACCAAAAAAGTCCTTCAGGAAGCCTGGAGAACTATTCCTCAAGACTGCATTAAAAATAAAATGAAGAAATTAAAGCAAAATATGAAGAAATGATGAGTGGCTCAAGATTTATAATTGTTGCATAATCTTATATACACCACAGCTCAAAAGTTTGGGATCACTTTCTAATTCCATGGCCGTCCAAAAGGCATCCAAAATAAGCAATAATCCCCTTTGAAAAGTTAATGTTGAGTTGTATCTGMTACTCATGATCTGTAAAGTCTTCATAACAGCTATAATCTGAGGTTCTGGWTGTTAATTGGTGATTTCTGAGGCTGGTAACTCTAAATGAACTTCTCCTCTGCAGCAGAGGTAGGTTTTGGTCTTGCTTTCCTGGGAAGGTCTTCATGAGAGCCAGTTTCATCATGGTGCTTGATGAGTTTTGGAAATGCACTCGACACAATACTGTTTTTGCAAGAACTGTTCCAGAACAGCTGGAAATTAAGATTCATGTCTAAAAAAGCTGATTTCATGTCTGAAAATAACTGATTGATGTTGTTGTTGTTATACAATTACATTATTCCATATGTGTTATTTCATAGTTTTGAAATCTCCAGTATTGTATTGTAGGATATATAAAATAAATCACTAAACAAAAACAAAGAAATTTGCAAATGACCCCAAACGTTTGAGCGGTACTGTAATTCCTATAAGATTACGTGACTAATTCTTACTTGAAAAATAATGTTACCGTTCTAAAAAATGATGTGTAAATATTTTGTGAATTGATTCATTGTAAAACACATGATAATTCATCATTAAATGAAATTCATGAATAATTAAAAATGTATGCAAATGTTTATTGTGTAAATGATGTGATGTAATTTGAGATCAGAAATTGTTGGCAGATTCATTGTTCGAAGTTGTTTGCACTAGTCTGACTGAGTGTCCATGCTGCAGGTGTTTTATTCGTCTACATACAGTACCTACTGTAGCTGCGGTATTTTTTTTTTTTTAGGGCTAAATATATTTCCACTTTATTAACTGGTTTGAGTCTCTTTTTTTCAGTTTAGCAGTGCTGATGGAAAMATGAACTGACAGTTTAGCTCTCTATTATATCTCTATTCACGATCTCACACTGCGACAGTCATTACACGGCCCTGTGCTGTACACATGTGACGCGCATTATGTATTCAACTCATCTTGTGTTTTCAATAGCTCTTCACTAAGCGAAATAAACGGGCTGCAAGCGTCAATGGGCTCTACCGAGACGAATGCATCGCATATTGCTCCCTCAAGCACACCACGTCGTCTGAATGAATGATTAACAATAAAAGTGATGGCCAGACGCTGGGAAATCAACATAAATGCTACTGCCTTTGTGTTGGATAATGCTGTCGGGAAGTCCTTTCAACTGAAGCCGAATTAGTTTCGTGCACCGCGTAGTCCCTGGCAGTGCATATCAAACAGGCTCGGGTCCGACGAACCCCGCCGTCTCCATTTCTCTGTTTGCTTCTTCATGCCGCCTGATATGCCTTGCTTACACACAGCAATGCTGCGCTCATCTCGAAAACAGATACGGCAGGGACACGTTCGTCACGATAACACTAAATCATTTCTTGACAGCAGCTGCACAGTCCTCAGAGCAAAACAAGCTCTTTTTTTTGGGTGGGGGGCGAATCAATAGGTATATTCCTGAGGGAGGACTATCACCATAGTGCACACAAGCTCTCTATAAAAGCCATGCACACTTCCTATGACCTTTTTGAGGGACGCCACCTGGGTACTCACAAAGGGAGGGGAAAAATTCAAGACAAATACACATAAAATAAGCACAGTAGGCTATTAATGATGTCACGGAGTGGCTATTCATACAGTATAAACACGCTGGCAGGCCGTATCAGATAAGCCATATAAGATAAATCATCGTTTATACAGTATTTTAGTTTGATTGATGTGATTATTTTTAATTGAATTCTCGCTTCTGATTGGTCAGAAGATTTGAATTTTTTTTCAATTTTCTAACATGAGTGTAACCATAACCATATGGTCCTCTGCTTGAATGCTCGAAGTAGCGTGCATTCTTTGATACCTTTCCGCTTACTATGGCTGCATAAAGAGAGTTACCACAGCCCTCCTATCAGCTCCAACCAGTCTGGCCATTCAATCAACCCTTCATTCTTCTGGCAGAACTGCTGCTCACTGGATGTGTTTTATTTTATGTTATTTATTTATTTAGTTTTTGCACCATCCTGAGTAAACTGGGGAAACTGTGTCATTGTGTCGAAATCCCATGAGATCAGCAGTTTCTTAAATACTCAAAACAGCCCATCTGGCGCCAACAAGCATGCAACTGASATCAGATTTTTCATATCCTGGTGTTTGATGTGAGCTTAAATTTAAGCTTTTGACCTGCATTTCCATGATTCTTTATATTGTGCCACTGCTACAAGTTTGGATAAATTGCAGAAATAGTTGCATAAATGTGAAAGTGTATGTTTTTCCGCTCAAGTGGATGGATGGATGGATGGATGGATGGATGGAATCAGCTCACTTGTTTTTCTTTCCTTTATGCTTTTGCTTATTGCAGTGGATAATGAGGTTGTGCTAATAAGAGGAGGAGGAGTTTCTCCTCAAGCAAATGAGCTACTGAAGGGTGAATGGTAAGATGCTGCCAACTAATTTCCACTGTGCGATTTGTTCCACATTTGTTGTGATTACATTTGATTCAAATGGGCTTTTGGTCGCTGCTGCTTGCATGATTGGGTTTCTCCTTCACTGGAAAGCATCAACTTTATAGTCCCCTAAGTTCTTGGAATTAACTGGGTAAGTGTGTTGTACAAACGTACATTTTTATGTACATTTTGTACGTTTCACAGTACATTTTAACATGAGGTAAAAGATGGTAAACATCACTCAGTCCATTGCATTGTGCATTTTGCATTTGCATCAGTCAGTCTACTGCAATTTTTTTGTTCCTTACTGAAGAAGAAGATGCATCTCTCCAACACCTTGACCTATTAACACCACTTTTTTGCTGCAGACAGTTTTTTTCCCCTATTCATTTGTCCAGTTGACTTAAAATTGTGTATGCTACATCTACAAACACTTCTGTAATGAGATTTACATGGGTGACTTAATTAGTTAAATAAGATCACTGCCATCAGCTAATTAGGCTTATCACAGAGTTAGTTACATGATATGTTCATGTAGATAGACCAAATACAGTCTAATTTAATCCTAATATACAGTACTTCATATATTATAATATACCAGGAATATTCAACCTCAAAAAATCACCAATTAACAGCACCTCAGATTAGAGCTTTTATGAATGGTTCACAGAGCCATCTAGGTCTCTTAAAATTATCTCTTAAAATGATTGCAGTTTTGGATGCCCTCAGCATTGTTTTACAATGTAGAAAGAAATAAAAATCAGGAAAGACCATCAAATTAGAAGGCGTGTCCAAACTTTTAAACGGTACTGTCCATAAATGGCTTACGAGTAAACATTAAAATAAACACTGTGCATAAATGGCCTACTAAAGCTTACTGGATTAAAAAAAAAATCTACGACAATTAGCTTTAAACAGGCATTTGGTAGGGTTTGCATTACTGAATCTTTGAGGCATTCGAAAATGGGTTAGAATCAGTACCATAAAATATATGAGGCTGAAAAATGAAGTGTTTTGGGTTGATGGTAACAGTTTGGCCCACAAGGCAGAATGGCTGATATGAAAGTGTTCTTTGTGTGCATTTGAACACTTCATGTAGCTGTGGGTCTCAATGGCTCCATTTGTATGAATGTCACTTGAAAGGTTTTTGTACAATATGATTTAGACTGTAGTTGTTCTTAGTGTGTCTTTTAAGTCTTTCAATAGATCACACTGTCCAGCTGGTCTCTCTCTCTCTCTCTCTCTTTCTCTCTCTCTCTCTCTCTCCAAGCCACCCCACCCAATACACACAATAATTGCATACTAACTACTACTCAGTAATATATCATCCAGGAAGGGCATTAAAATCATCAGCTTCCTCTGCTAATTTCCTGGGGAAAATGAATGCTGCATGTATCGCTGATGATTTATACACTGATCTCAGAATTCTACATGAGTTCATGCGCGTGTTTGTGTATGAACCAGCAATAGAAATGCAACAAAATGCACATATTTTATGTATTGCCTCTACAATCCCAAATAAAAGATTTATCTAATACTCAGTGTTGAAGCTGATCCCTTGGTCAACCATTTAAAGAAAAGCAGATTTTTTTTTCTTTAATAGCCGCGTATCAGTAACCACCGTCTGTTTTATTCAGAAAGGGAATTCAACAATTGCCCTTTTGGTCATAACATGAGATCGACTTGTGCATATCATGTTTACGTGCGATTAGCCCATCAAGTAGCTAACAAATTGCAGCTATTTGTGAGCATGGTGTGTTAGCCAGTGACATTTCATTTAACATTTCCTGCTGTGAGCGATCAGCTAGGCAGTATAATTTAACTGTGCAAAAGTGCCAGCTGCGTAAGTGTGACAGACAGGCATGTGGTTGACCTCACTGACTCTTATTGCGTTTTATTACCAAACACACCACTAAGAGGCTAGGTCAATGAGGAGAGGGTTTGCACGAACATACATTAGGACTCAGAGGCATAAGACTTCAATTTGTCAAACTAGCTTTGCCCATAAAATTAATTTTGTGCTTCAACCATCTCAACCCTAAAGGATCACGATAGTGCATCTGTAGCATATGTGCAATTACTGTAGCACTGGTGAGAATTTCCAGATGTTTTCCTCTCTGTTTTACAAATGTCAAAGCTTCAGTTCTGAGTCATGATCTAGTGATGAACTTGTTCCAGCTTTCTACTGTTTACAGTTCCTGGTATTTCATATTCATCCCTTAAAAGTCCCCAGGCCTTGACCTCAGCCTTCCTGTTCTTTGATATGGTTTTGGCCACCATAAGCATGTGCGCCTGTTCTCTAACCACTGTTCTTTTGGTTAAACCCATTTAGCTCTACATCTACTGTCACATTATTATTAACAACTTGTGGACATGATATCTACAGAGCAAAGGGTATATAATTGTCCAGTTCAGCATCTAAAAGTCTGGAGTCTAAAAGTCTGAGACCACAAATGAAAATGCTTCTATTTCAATACAATTCAACACAAAATCTTTCACTACAAAATGTATTATCAGTCATAACCTGTTAAAAAAAAGTATTTTGCACAAAGGAGTTACCATGGTCAGGAAAATGTCACATAAAAATAGCATATATTTTAACATATATTATTGTTGTTATTATTATTTTATTTTATTYTTTATTTTTTTGTCTCTCATCTTCTATACCACCTTATTCTGTCACAGGAGACTTGGAGCATGACGCGGGGTACACCATGGACAGGATGCCAATCCATCACAGGGCACACACACATACCCACACTCACACACTCATTCACACACTATGGCCAATTTGGGAACGCCAATCAGTCTAATCTGCATGTTTTTGGACTGTGGGAGGAAACTGGAGTACCTGAAAGAAACCCACCACAGGGAGAACATGCAAACTCCATGAACACAGACCCAAGGTGGGAATCGAACCCAGAACCTTGAGCTCCAAGGCGACAGTACCAACCAGTGAGCCATCGTACCACATTATTGCTATTATTGTTTGTTTGTTTCAGTTTTAAGAAGTGGAGAAGGAAATCAAAGTGATGTCCAGAAGAATCCAAATGYTTACTTTATGGATATATTTGCATTATATTTCTAAAAATCAAATACAATTTTAAGCTCACTTTTTTATATAATGAATGGAAAAACAATGAAATGATCCAAATCAAAAAACGTTGTCATAGTACGTTAATCATCAAGAAAATAAAACTGCATCTTTGTATGTGATATACACTACAATGCCAGATGTTCTCCCTAGGCATTTACTTGTCACTGCAAAATTGAAAATGCAGACAAAAATTCCGTACGTTGTAGAGTGAAGAATTAAAGGTTACTGCTTGCAACATTTGAAATAGAATGCTTTATTATTTTGTCCGTATCTATATTCTAAGTCACATATGAGTTCTGAATGGCACTGACATTTAGATAGATTGTGTGTGTGTGTGTGAGCGCGTGCGTGCGTGCGTGTGTGTGTGTGTGTGTGGGGGGGGGGGTTATGTTTAGTAGTGGGGGGTTGGGGCATCACCTGTCAGTTCTTCTTGCTCTTCCATTGTTGTATCTAGTAACTATTCACATTACAGACTGTACGAAATAAAACATGATGACATTTAAACGTTTTTTTTTATTCATCTTGTGCCAAAACAACTCCCTGAAGATTAGTTTAATAATGACTGACACATTATCCATTTATAGGTACAGAGAATAGGCAGTCCTTACCCTCTTTTTCTCTCTTTAAGACATAAACGCACTGTGTATCATGTGCTTAAAAAGCAACAAAAAAAAAAGTCTCTCCCATGATAGAAAATTTCTTGACCATGATGCAGGAGAATTCTATAAATATCCTAACCAAATAAAAAAGCAAATAAATGGTTAAATTAGTGGGGAAATCAATTAATTAATTAATTAAGCCTATCTACAGTACATACGAACATTTGAGTAATAAGCTTTCAAAGATACGAACAAGCGTTCGCGCATGTTCAGTCATGAAAGTTAGATCACATGTCCGTCGTACTTTGTCACATACAGTACATGTCGCGTGCATCCCAGGATGTCTGGAAGCAGGTGTAAAAGCAATGACGGTGAAACTAAAAGTGGTACTGCAAAGTATCGGCAAGAAATACCGATAGAGACAAAAGTGAAAATTATTGAGAGAATGGAGCGAGATGAAAAGATGACAGCTGTTGCTCTTTTTTTTCATGAATCGTTCAGTCATTGGCACTAAGAAGAAGATCAGAGAACATGTTTTTTACTGTGTATAGCCAATTGTGTTAGTATCTTAGTACCTAGACAGTGTGTGTTGGACTTACGAACAAATTGGACTTATGAACATTCTCTAGGAACATAACTCGTTCATATATTGGGGACTTATAACAATATGTATGTATATTTCTATAACAAGTAACAAGTGACCTTCGATCTTCGATATTAACAAGAACCTGTAGCGTAATGGTTAGCAACCTCACACCTATATGATCAAGGGTTCAATTCATGCATCAGATCTGTGTGCACAGAGTTTGCATGTTCTGCTTGGTGGGTTTCTTCTGGGTACTTCGGTTCCCTCCCAGAGACATGCAGGTTAGGATAATTGGTGTTCCCAAATTGCCTGTAGTGTGTAATTGTGTGTGTGTGTGCTGACACCCTGTACAGGTAGTGCCCAACAACTTCTGGGATAGGATCCAGGCCCCTTTAACTCTGTACATGATAAATGAAGATTAATGAATGAAAGAATGAATGAATGAATGAATGAATGAATGAATGAATGAAAATGTGGTTTAAAATACAGCTATTATTGTACAATTGTCAGACTTCCTATCATAGAAAATGAACAACTTTCTTTTGACCAGTCATATTTCGGATAAACAAGTATTATACAAGTCAATATAGTTACTGAAAGCTCATATTTATATAACAAATATATAAGCAAAAATATATAGCGCATAAAACATCATCCTTGTAAGTGAAAAAAACAGTGCAATAGCAGAGGTGGTGCTGAGCAATGATGAATTGAGGGAAGGTGGAGCTTAACGTGATGGTTGTTTTCTTTGGAACAATGGTTGATCGCTCATCATAAGTGAGATAAATTGACTGACTATTGTATCTCACTTACAGTAAACCCAGCAGACGCGGCATTGAAAAATGATATGGATAAAGTATCCATGTTATATTTTTCTTCTCTGCAACTCCACATGACAGCCCTAGCATGTAGTTTCTACCATGCTAGTTGATCTCTGTGGAACGGCCATGAAAATGTTGCTGATGTGGACATTTCACAACCTCTTGAGATGAGCTCACAATCCTCCTCCGTTAATTGCAGTTCATTTGCTCTTGTACCGCTTCTCGAGCAAAAAGAGCTCACCGGGTTTTTAATTGATGGCTGTTCTGATACCTGTAAAGTGAAGGAGGGGGAAAAAAACACAGCTGGCAGTTAAAGGTTAGAATTTACGGAGGAAGTGTTTACTCTGTAGGAGCAGGAAGTGTTGAGTGGGTACAGTAGATGTGTAACTGGCTTGCAGTGTGTTGATGTGTTTATGCTGAAAGAAGCTGCTGTAGCATACAGTATTAGGGAGAGGAGAATAAAAGCTTTATCTCAGTTGGTGTTAAAATGTGTGTGTGGTGCACAGGGTAAACCATTAAACACAAGAAAAGTCTAGTTTCTTTAATGGCATACTGTAGCGCACACACACAGTACACACACATACACTTTTCTGTGTTTACCTTATTAAAATTCAGTTTATGGCATTTCTTTCTAAAAGTGCAAAATGCAATACAATTAGATTTATTTATCACCTGCAGTAAGATTTACTAATGGAGAAGTGTGTGTGTGTGTGTGTGTGTGTGTGTGTGTGTGTGCGTGCGTGTGTGTGCGGGTGCGTGTGCGTGTGTGTGTGGGTGCGTGCATGCGTGTGTGTGTGTGTGTGTGTGTGTGTGTGTGCGCGCGCGCGTGTGTGTGTGTGTGTGCGCGCGTGTGTTGATAAACACAGCTGAACAACACAAGCCCATTATCTCTATTCAAAGAGAAAAATCAAACAATTAATTAT
>QMIH01000669.1:32583-49591 GCA_003987875.1 Clarias batrachus | reverse complement strand
GTGTGTGTGTGTGTGTGTGTGTGTGTGTGTGTGTGTGTGTGTGTGTGTGTGTGTGTGTGTGTGTGTGTGTGTGTGTGTTGATAAACACAGCTGAACAACACAAGCCCATTATCTCTATTCAAAGAGAAAAATCAAACAATTAATTATGTTTTAATAAGAAGAGATGATTGACTTTTGCCCTAATATCTCAACATAATCAAGAATTTCTAAGTAGAACAAAGACTTTTTAAAAAGTTAAGCTGGTTTTATAATCAGTATGTACAACTCTGATGCCTGTGAAAAGGCTTTCTTCACATATTCTGCTTGTGTCAACACCTTTAAATTGTATTTACTCTGTATTTTGAATGCACTCATAATTAGTTTTATTCTCATGAATGGGAATATCATGGTAGGGTTTATTTTTCTACTAGATGTGAACCTATAATGCTGATATTGAGAACAAATAGATAAAACAGGCTGTGCTTTTTTCTAGTCTGGTAGAGGGGGTACAGTAGATGGTGCGCAGATGTTTATGGTGTTTAAGAGTAAAGTGCTGCAGGCGGTCCTTATGGAACAATTATGCGCGTTAAATATTTAAGATAAAGTATACTACATTCATATTCCTAGGCAGAAATAAACATTCGTAAAGGTGCACACGATGTGATTTTGGTACCATGGCAGTAAAAAGAAACGCAGAGTTTGGTACCTGTATTACAGTGAGCGTAGTAAATATAACATACAAAATTTTTCAATTGCAGACATCTATTCTTCTTTATGGAAAAAAACTGTCATTTTAATCCCTACGTTTTAAATCGAGACTCATTACTTTTTAACTGATGACACAAAAAGGGCATTGATTTTCCAATCTAAACTAAACGTTTATGCTCTAGCTTACACAATATCACAACTAAGCTACACCATGTGGGAAGGACAGGAATGAAACAATGAGATAACTAGCTAACATTTTTACACAGTTGTGACTTTTATAGCATGCTATAGATTATAATGTATACGTTTTGTCCCATGCTTTAACCATGTTGTATTCTGTACGCCTGCAGTATGGCAATGTTTAATTGCATAGACTGCAGGCATTATGCAGGATAGCAATAGTAGCTAGTTAAGCTACCAAAGAAAGAAAAGAGGTTAATTAATTAACATGAAATCTTATAGCTATCGATGTCTACTAGAGTTGTACATTAAATTACAATCACATATATCTAAAAATGCAGACGGTTTTAAATTCTTTAAAATATTGTTTATCAGTAACTTGGTCAGATAGATATCCCAAAAAAATGATAATAAATCAGTTTCTTTGTGGAATACTTGTACTTTTGTACAAGCATGCGCTTAGTACATAAACTTGAGTAATAATCTGAAGGTTGACTTCTACTTGTAGTGGAAAAAGTTTTTAGACACATTCGGCACTTGTACTGTGTACTTACTCTGTAAGCAATAATACTTTACAGCATACAAGCATGCTCAGCTTTAGACATGTAAATATACACAAACTGTACAGTAAGAGTCTGTCTGCTAGCTGATTAGCCAGAATTTGATTAGGCTAAGAGATCCATGCATACATCATAGTTCTGTCATTGGACTGGTTTCATGTATGTCCAGTACTGTGAAAATAAGGTAAAGTAAGACACATGGAGACTCACAAAGAATGCATTAATTAATACACTCATGCATTCATTCATTCATTTCCAGTATCTGGTGTAAATATGATTGATCGTTGACACTAAATTGCCTCTTGGTGTAATTAAGTGTGTGAATTTGAGTGCATAATGGTTGCAATCGATTGACGTGCATTTCTGCTTCACAGCTAGTATTTCCATCATCTTCTATAATTATATAATCATAACTGGTGTTTATTTATTATTAACTTCATCTAATCACAAAGATGCAGCTAATAATAAAGGCCAGAGATGTTTACATAGGCCAGTGATGATCACGTCTCGTGTGTTAGTGTATACACAGTAATACTCTGAGAATAACATTGCATGAATGCCGAGAAGCTCTCTATTACCCTCCTATTACTGGCTGAGTGTGTGATTCTGTGAAAATACTGTTTACAGATGTGTTTCATGGCTGCGGGGTATTTAGCTTGTGTTATTTCATCAAGTGTGTGTTATCTGTGCTAAAAGCTGCAGGTGGTTCACTGCAAGCAATAAGCAATAAAACCCACTAATATGTTTACGGGACAAATTGATGCAGATATTTACACCCAGTCCCATGGAAACAAGAAGAAAAAAAAGACAGTAATAATAATCATACACTTTTTCATGCACCCATTTCCTTTACTATGGTGTCTCCTGTTATTGGCTGCAAGGAGCAGAGCTCAGGTGCTGCATCGTGCAGCCTACCCACTATTTATAAACCCCTTCATAGATCTTAGGATCCAATAAAGCATGGTGCTGCACCGTTCAGCCCCTCAGAGAACAACAGTGTGTGTTAAAGCGAGACTGTGCATGAAAGTGAAAGATGTCCACCACCTCCTTATAATAACCGCAAAGTGCATGTCTACATGTTCTGGGTTAGCGTGTTAATATGCCTGCTTGTCTGTACAGTCTGAACGCATGGTGTAAAGGAAGATAAGGAAGCTGCGGTGATGTGTTAATTTTATGCACATGTTGTTAATTAGTGAAACCTCAGTAAGAGGTTATATAGAATAATGGTTACATGGACTAGTCTACTAGTCAGAAAATATATGGATTGGGGTGTGAATAAGAAGTAGAAGAAGATCGGAGGAAAACAGGGAGTCAGATGGTATAGAAATACAGACAGATGGTAAAGAACAGAACGTTGTTAGTCTGTACAGATGAAGCCAGTCCTACAGTCAATTGCACATTCTGTAAGACTCTGCTGGGGGGGAAAAAACAACCTTCTTATTTAACATTAGCACTTTGTCTCTTATCACTTTGTATAAACTTTGCCAGTTAATTAAAGTGCGGTTTGACACATGAATTACTGGTCAACTAATTAAAATGAATAATCATGCAAGAAACATAAAGAAGCTAAGGGGGGAAGGTGGAAGAGACATTTTTTTTGGGGGGTGGGGGGGGGTGCAGGGATTGGTTAATGGTGTCATTGGCCTTGTGTGAGAAATAAACTAAAATCCCTGTGGAGTATCTCCAGGGTCTTAGGGTCTACATTCCTCACTCTGATAACTGCTTACGCTTCCTGTTAGTCTCACCATCATTACTAAATTATTTATACGTTCATATCTATCACAAGGGTCATGGAGACTGCGAGCCAGAGTTAACCGAGTGCTTGAAACAAAATATGTGGCAGGAATAAAAGCTAGACATGCTTTAGTTCAGTGAATCTTGTTTTAAAACGTGAACCGTTCTGGCCTGTGTAGCGGATCAATTAAGAAGACATCAGTTCATAAACTTTCCACTTCCATTTTTCATTTCAATTACTTTCTTTGGTCTAGTTGGACGAGTTATCCTACCATATGACTTTTTATTTTTTGTTTTATTTTTTTTACAAATCGACATGTCTCCTTGCTTTAGTCTACAGTAATAGTCAAATGGGCACTGTGATAAAAAAATAAAAAAAAAACTTAAACTTGTTTAAACCAATTACATATTAAAGACAGCTTGGCAGTTGACACTATTCAATCATCCATCCATCCATCTATCCATGTACAGTAAGAACCTCTGTAATCCAAATAGGGACTGTGAAGGCCAATGAGGACCATTGTATTTATTCCCATTTTTTTGCAACCATGGTAGGACCTCTGGTCAATATTCAAACACACACTCTATGGGCAATTTGTACCCCGGAGGAAACCCGCCAAGCACGGGGAGAACCCAAGGCGGGAATCGAACCCTGACCCTGAAGGTGCAAGTGCCAACCACTGAGCGACTCAAGCCATTCAATCATGTGGCTTGTTTATCAAAAAAACATTATGTAACTGGACAACATTTAGTTGAATATCCCTGATATTTCTTTTAGTCAGAAAACATTGTATTGCCAGTTCATCAAATAAGAAATAACAGAAATTGAGTCAAATGACACAGACAGGCTGTTAAATGCTTTCAAGATTTGGAAGCAAAATAAGAACTCAAACATTTCCTCTTCTATCAACATGTTCACATACTGCACACACCCACACACACACACACACACACACACACACGCACACACACACACACACAAAATGAGTCATAAAGACACAAACACATACATACATACACACAATCTCCAATAACAGCCCATTCTTAGGAAACTAATGAGGCATACACTCAAAAAGTGCGAGTGTGTATACAAAAGGGATAAGGCTAAGTGGAAGAAATCGTACTGTCAGTCCCTTCTTTGTCATCCTTTTCAGTTATACTCAATACCAAGAACATCCATTCACTCTTTTTACGAAAGGAGGAGGACAAAGAAGGGAGCAGGCAAATGCAGATATGATGGAGCAGATGGTGGTATCTCCAAGCAGAGAGGGGAAAGCATTGAACAGAGCTATTAAAAATACAGTTACGAAGAAATAAGGAGTAATAAACAAGATTGAGAAGGGCTTGAATAAGGTACTACCCCCCCGAGCAAGCTTTACCTTTACATCAAACTGCATGGAAAAGCTGGAGGGTGCCGGAATGAACCACAGCAATCTGGCTCGTGATGAATCTAGAGGAAAGCTCACGTAATTTCATCATTTCACTCACTGCCTCCACCACACAATCAGACCTGCAGGCTGTGTATAATACCCAAACAATAAAGCTCAACTACGATCCATATGCCCAAGTACTTTTTGCTGTTTTCCTCTCTTGCTCTTAGCAGTTGGGAAAACAGACAGACTGCAAAACTGATACTTTACAGCCGAGCCAAATTCTTTGATTTAACTACTTGACCTGCTGCCCACTGACGCCCAGCCCCACTTGCTTGAACCCCAGTGACCTCCAGAGCTTCCTCCAAGGGTCAAAGGTCGATATGACACAAAAAAAAAAAAGGATGCCTGATGGGGAGCTGGAAGACGTTAAAGGGATTAAACAAAGGATGAGCATCCATGGATGGTGAAGAGCCAGGCCCGCTTGCACAGTAAGAATGAAAGTGGACTGCTGGATGGGCGGGGCAGAAGGGGGGAAGGGTGTTGCTGAGGTCGACAAATATACGGGCCATGACTGAACACAATGCAGACTGACGAGCCGGCTCAGCCCTGTCCATTAAGATCTGTATGTGTGAGAGTAAGTGTGGCATCAAGCATGCAGGGTCTAGACGTTTCACTCTCCTTGGATGCGAGGATGGGCCGGAAAGGTCTTGAAAAGTGTCAGTATATAGTAATTACGCACTGGGAAAAAGTCTGGAAGGTATATAATAGCTAAATATAGTTTTTTTTTGTATGTCCTAAACTCAAGACTATGATTAATATTTAAAGACCATTTATTTTTTTATTTTTTTATTTATTCATTCATTCATTCATTCATTCATTCATTTATTTATTTATTTATTGCCAGCATTTCATGTCTCATGTCCTGAAAACTTCACATTGGTGCAAAACCTTCAGACCATTACAAAGCCCTGAAAATAAAGACTTTTTCTCTTTGAGAAACGCGTCTCATTACGGAAGTCTTTTCCACATCCATGGTTAAATGCATTTGATTTGTTTTTGTTGTTGTTTTTTTTAATTAACCTTGGAGTATACATGCTTGTATCCTTACAAGTCCATGGGGTTGAGTTATTTACAAAGTTCTTCAACACCTTCTGACCAATCAGCTTTGAGAATGGAACCGTGCTATGGTATAATTAGTGCTGACACCACAAATAAATGTCCATATTGCAGGTATTCAGTGAACTCTGTGAAGTAGAAGCTCTTGACAGCTTTGTTTTCATAGATTAATAATTAGACTTAATGATTGTAAGAAGCAAAGAAAAAAAAACGTTCAAAGCATCAAAGATGAAGGTGCATGCAGGAATTCACCTCCCCCAGTTTTTTTTTTTTTTTTTTCCTCATCACGCACACACACATAGCAAGCATCCACCAGTGGGAAACATGGGAATTCTCTCACAGCCAATCGGATCACTCCAAAACACATTAGTGAAGAGAAGCCCCAGTAGTGCACCATATAGCATAAGTGTGCTTATCCGTCATAGCCGCAGAATTTATTGCGCCTTCATCAAAAATCCGATTTGGTCCCACATCTTCTTTTTTTTTTCTTCTTTGATGCTTAGAACATATGTACTGAAGGAAATAGTAAAAGGAAAGAAAGCCACGTGCTAGAAAGGGTGTGTGAGTGTGTGAGTGAGAGAGAGAGAGAGAGAGAGAGAATAAACCCAGTGTTGGACTGTACTATATGTAGGTTATGTCGTCTCATCGCTGCTTAATCTCCTGCATTCAGTTAAAAAGATAAAGTACTTTCATATCACAGTACTGATCTCTCCAGCTGCTATTTAACAATGAAAACAGCTGCATGCAGTATACAGATAATGAAAGGTCATGCTGAACATGATATTTCAGTGCGACAGAATGCTATTGTGTTTGTCATGAGACCAAATTATACATACTGTACCTATTAACGTAACCCAAACTTCATCCCATGAAACATGGATCCTGTTAATCTATAACCAGTTATGGAATCTGCCACGTTGCCTCATTGATCATGTGCCGAAAGATTGAAACAGACCCCTCTGTATTGATCCAACCCCATCTGGCTCAGGCCATGGAGCATGCAGGGATCCTCAATTGATCCTGCAGCCTCGTCCGGCCAGAAGGTGATGCATTGATCACTTTATACTGGACACGGGAGGTCCTGCTTCTTCCAAGCAATTGATCAGCAGCTTCTCCACTGGCTCTACTATGAGACAACGGGCAAACGACCGACATCGATCCCCCCAGGTTTATCAGAGGCGACACACTGGTAGCCAGGCCCCATGAATCCACCTCAGACCCTCCAGTCTGTCCGGTGCCTTCCCCCCACCATGAGGATGTGGTGTTATCACAAATCAACTGCGGGAAGAGTGGAAAGGGGGAGAGAGGAGAGAAAGGGGGGCTAGAGGGAGAAAAAAGGCACCACCCAAAATAGACAGCATCGTCCCCTGTCTACATCTGTCCATGTGCAGATAAAGAGATGTGCTCCAAACGGGACACTTGAGAACAAGACTTTTGACTTATTTTTTTCAGTATCTGGTAAGTAGGATAAAAACTTACTCACAATCCATGTGTGTCCAAACCTCAAAGATCTCACGAATCCCCATCATAAAGACAAGCGGCGATGCTTTTTTTTTTCCTAATCTTTTTAATTAATCACTCTTCTTTCTTTGATATTCGACATGCACTAATACGAGAGCACATTGATTCAGGCTTCGGTTTCYGTTCGACAGACAGTAAGTGTGCCTCACAATTTCCTGGAGAACAGCAGGAGATCTAATTATATTGTCTAAGTGAGATGGAGGGTCTCGTACCTACAAGATTTCCATTAACCTCCACACTCAGGTTTGATAAATGATTCCATCAAATACTTCACTTCTGTTCACTTTACCAGTGTGGGCTATACACGTACTTACACTAAGTACCATATATTGTATTTTTTTTTTTGCTTCTGCCAGCTTAAGTTGTACCTGATATGTCTGAATATCTTCATCACCTTTAATTACATGCGATATTCACATTCACAAAAATCCTAACCATTTTAGGATAAGCAAGTAAAATTCCTCATTAAGTAACTCAGCATGCACATAAGTGGAACGATGGGATGTGGGAAACTGATGGATGTTCCCAGGAGGAAGGAAATAGCTTGTACCTGTTTGCCAAATGTAGGTGGGTTTGTGGTTGGCGATGGTCTGTGTCTGCACGTCCAACAGTGCCACAGTGGACAGCAGARCAGCCCGGAGCAGCCAGGCAGCTGGCAGTGCCAGCCTCATGGCTTCAGTCCGGCCACTTAGATCCACGGCTGACAGAGTCCACTGCACACGCTCGCACACTCAAACACTAGAGGCGATCAGAAGAGCTCAGGGTGTAACGTGTGCCTCCTATTGTCCCTCACTCTTGATTCCACACACACGATTCCTCCAGGAAAAGGGTAATCCACTGGGCTGTCTCTGCTCCTCTTGTTCCTTTGCCTTTCTTTGTCTTTCAGTCTCTTTCCCTGCGTTGTGAAGGTGAATGGAGCGAGGGGGGAAAAAAAAGAGAAAAAGTGAGAGAAACAATGGGTCCCTCAGCTCAGGCTGCTGCTGGTGCGGCTACTGCGTCCTGCCTACACCGCACTAATGCAGCACCTCCCACTCTCTCTCTCTCTCTCTCACTCTCTCTCTCTCTCTCTCTCTCTCTCTCTCTCTCTAAACCCTCCTCCCTGCCGCTCTCCTCACCTGCTATTGCTTCTTCACATTGCGCCTCAGCACTTTACATCTCTTCTTTTCTTTAACATATTCGTTCCTCCCTCGCTCTCTCTCTCTCTCTCTCACTCTCTATGAGAATGTCCTACCAACAAGCTTTTATGTGTATGTGTGTGTGTTTGTGTGTGCAACTTAAAAGATAGAACAAGAGCTTAGACCAAGTACCAAGCATTAGCTTGGATGACAAATAAATGCAGAGGAGGCATTAAACCACTCTCGTGACATTGAGAAATGGAAGGAAAAGACGGCGAAAATCTTCGATGCCAAGATGAATAATAAATAAATAAATAAATAAATAAAGTGAATAATTGAAGAAAATTCCTTCAGAATCTGACCTTGATATGAGCCGTTGACGAAAAGGTGAGTTATGAGATTCTGTGTACGTAATCATTACAGAGACAGTGCCTAAAGCCTCTTTCCACAAATTCAATTCTGAATAGGAACATGTGCTACATCAACATGTCAGCACATAAAACCAGACAGCACTCACGCGAGATCAATGGGAACTGCTGATTTTTAGTATTTAGTATATGAGTACTACTGCTGGGTTTACGGCTCAATTGCTCATAAACATTGACTGGGGCCAGCAGATTTAAGTTTAGTTTACTGTACCATAAAATATATAAACAAGATCAATACGATTAAAGAAGAAGAACAAGAAGAGGTTGTAAAAAAAAAAAAAATGTAAAAAAAAAATTTGAGTCACAAGAGTGTTAAAAATCATTATGAAGTATGTGTGATTTTGCAAAATGATATAACTCCACACAAACAGCCTGCAGTTATACTTGTGGCCATGGAAGTATGCATCAATAATAGTGTTGGTTAAGATTCAATAATTGGGTAACTATGCGGCAATAAAGTGTTGCATTTTGCCTCACACAAAACTTTTTACTTACAAAGTCTGTTGAAGAGCATGACAAAGCAAAACTGAAGTCCTCAATGCATTTTCTTATTTTCCATGCCAGTTTCAGTTTCACTTTGTTTTCTGACGACAACGCCTCATCATAGTACAGGCATCCACGGTATAGGGTCCGATCACGCAGCAACCCACTGCATATACTGTACATGTTCAGAAGTTTTACTTTCACAAATATTGATAGGCATCAAGTCTTCAAACCTTATAAAATGAAAATAAAAAAAACATTTTAATTAAGATAGACAACCTTGTGTGTCTACAGAAAAAAAAATGAGTGGAGGTCAGAAAATGCTATTTATCTCATTTTCCTTTGGCAAGGCAGTTGTAGGAAGGCAAGACGAGTTATTCCAAGTCATCATTTACATTATATCAACTATAAGCAGTCATGCCCAAACAGCATTTTTATTTCTATTGAATTAATAGTTTCAAAGCACTAACATTGAGAACTTGTTCTATAAATGTTAAATAAATGTCATATACAGTAATAGAAGGATTCACCATATAAATGCTCATTCATTTGCTTTGTCCATTTTATATATATATATAGAGAGAGAGAGAATTATTATTTTTTTTATCTTGAATGTTGTCAGCCACCAAATTAGTCCACTAGTTATTATAAATTCAGAATTAGCACGGAATGTGAAAAAAACAGTGATCTATATTATAGACTATATATAGCGACTATAGGTCTATACTGTAGTATACTATAGTAGCTGCTGTTAAAGAAAAATTATTAACACCATAGAACTAATCAGATTCAAGAACTCAATAGCACTACGATATATAAGAATATTTAAGGTGTAAACATATTAGTATAACTGTCTTTCTCAGTCGCAGACATGCACATACTAGTGGACACCCACAGTGCTCTCCTCCTTCCCCTAAAGACCAGATGCCTGCTAATGTCCATTCCAGTAATTTCACACCGATTAGGATAATAAAGGAAAGCACTCACCCCCTACCGTCCACGACACAGAGAGCAAACCCTGGAACAAATTTGCCAAACTGCAGCACCAACAGACGGCAAGCGCGCCAAGAGCCGCCAACCCAACAAACGAAAAGAGAGAGAGAGAGAGAGAGAGAGAGAGAGAGATGAAGACTCCTGAAGTGGAAAAGCAAATTTTCTGATTTTCTGATTGTCAGTCATCAGGGGAAACAGGTTAATAGACAGTGTACACTTAATTAACTTTAACCAAACTTGCACATGCGTTTGTGTGAAATTTTGTATTAAAATATCAATATCTCTGCGCATGCCAGGAGACCCATGAGGGTCAGTTTGGAATGGCAGTGGGCCAGGAACAGAATATCTGGATGGCATCCAAAAATGCTTCTGGTGCAGACAACATGGCACTGCAGCTGGTGGATTTGTCATAGTAAGTGTTGCGCATCCACACATAGTATGCTCCATATGTGTGTTTTTGTGTGTGTGAGAAAAAGAGAAAGTTTACAGCGAATGGATGGTATGGTCTCCAGATAAAAAGGTGCTTTAGCTATTAACAAAAAGCTGAACTGTATATTATCCGTGCATTATTACAACAGTGTCACTGAATACTCAAATGTGACTGGTGGAAATATGGTCATTAATATTCCATAACAGCAGCTCTGACAGAGGAACAAGCCATTTTGGGAACTCCAGGTTAATATTACTTGGCTCTTTAGAAAGTAAGGCTATAGAAAATAAAAGATCTCTTGGAATGCTCTGAGATGCACCATCGGTTATTTTCTTGAGGTYATTYAAGGTTTTGGATCTTTTAGTATTACCACTTACTCAGATGATCAAACCAGGGATAATCAAACCCTGGTGGCAGTGTCCCTCTTGACCCATAACTACATGGTTGCTCTTTCTGCTGCTTCAGTTCCTGAAGTTCAGTTCAGCGTTACTCTTAGCCCTAAATGTGAGGTCCAGCATGTGAAATACTTTGAGAGTTGAGTGTCCTACAAAACAYTGACCACCTTTAATCGTTTAAAAGAAAGACTCCCATCCAAAGCTCTAGAATTGCTCCACCACTTACTGATATTTTCTGCACATTCTTTCCTTTTTYACTCTCYCCWCTCTTCTCTATTGCTCTAACATGATCATCTGTTTCATGRAACCTAAAAAAGATGATCCTGTCAGGCCTGAGAGCTCTCAGTGCTATGTGGTCAAAAAAATCGTTTTCCTTTTCAGATCTACCTTTATTTGCCATTCAGTAAATGTTTGGTGAATGCCATTTGAAGGCTTTAATAGACTATTTATATTACATTTTTGGCTAGCTTTTACAAAAGAGATGGACTTCTTTGAAGAATTCTGCCTGCTACTTGCACTTATGGTTATGGCAGTGTTCTCCCCAACTGCCTTCATGAAACTGATCATGGTGCCACCAGTTTGGACCTTCACCAAGTGCCTTCAGGAAGCTGCTTAAGCTGAGCAAAGCTGACAGGATGGAGTGTCACTCTTGCCCAGATATGGAGGTTTAAGAGGGCTTTTTAGTATGTTAAAGATAGCTCRCAGAATCTGACTTGGCAAAAGTCTAATTGTCAAATGTTTGATGATGAGGTCTGCAGAATAACTCAGCCACCATATCGCTCTGTCCTGTTGTCTGAGTACCACCATTGTATTTGATCTTGTTWCCTCCACACCTGTTTTGACCTCCTTCTGTGTCATGTGGCTCCTTTCTTTCCCTGGGCCTCAATGTTGTCTTACCCCAAGCCAGCTGGTCCAGTTGTCATTGCTCCCTCTGAGACCTTCTGCCAAAGCCTTATACTCTGCTGTGTCCAGTGGTTTGTCCACCTTTCTTTTTTTTTTTTTTTGCCAGTTTGTATTTGTATGCCTCCTAAAGCCATGTTTGGATGTATGACCATCTGCATTGCAGAGCTTCTCTGTTACGTGACACCATTCATTCCTCCATGAAACCGCTGAAGAGGAGTTTTCTAAATTTTGCTTTTTTTCATAAAGAGCTCTGCTGYTGAGGCTGTGTGGAAGGTCCAACTTTCTGTGGAGAAAGCCACTTGATCATCCACCACTGTTGTTAATGGGACCATGTACACTAGCGCTGCCCGTAGCACTCTAGGTAGGATGGCATGTTGATACATCCAGGCTTGGAATCTCCCAGAAAGACCCAACTTGTTCACATTTGTGTACCTCATTTCCAGTTTAGGACATAGGACATTATTCAATCTAGATTTTGTACAAACACCATAATATGTACTTGACAAATTATGTGGGCTTCTACAATGATGTACTGTAGCAACACTGTAGTAAAGTTTATTTGTAGTGCAACCTTCTGTATCACTGCCAGATCTATACATCTCTTTTTTCCCACTCTTGCTCTTGCTTTAACATGCATGGGTTTTGCTGTATTTGGAAGCTATGATGCACTTATGATAATTTAAGAAAACTAAGCAGAAAAATAAGATCACAACATTTTGTGTACAAGAGACATGTGATATACAGATGTGTGACAAGCGGTTTTCTAGTTTTGTCGCCGCACCTCACCTTACCACTTTGAGTGGCGCTATATAACTATAGACACGTCAGACCTTCAATTATTTAGGTTAACAGTACTCAATGTGTTTAATTACTTTGAGCACTAGGTTTTACAGTGTAGTGTACTTGTTTTAATGTTCAACTTCAATGTTTTTTTTTACTCATTATTGTACCTCAAATATCAATATCTCTGATTCAGTTTTTTCATGCTTGTTGTATAAAATACWGAAATGTGGAAATTACCATTACAGTAGTATTTCTTCGGCATATTGTTTTGACTTTTTTATGACTTAATTATTTTTTAAAACCGAGATGATGGAAAATGTCACTTTGCGCCACCTGGCGGTCATTTCACAAATTACTTTGAAATGCGATTGATTTATTTTGGCCGCTGTCGTTTTGTTGCGGCGGTGAGCGCGGCGGTAATAGACATTCCCCTSTTCACACCTCTGTAGACGCCGTGTGTGGGAAGCTGCTGTCTCTCTGGATTTGTCTGCTACCCCTGYTCTGTTATAACTTTAAGAGACCACTGATTTATAAGTGGTCAGCTGATGTATGAACAGTCATTAATCAGGCCATACCTATAGAATAATACTGTAGGTAGTTGCCATAAAGTACTGGAATGAAACTGAGTTTGGTATAGAGGAGGAAGCTGGTGTAAATCAAAGTTTTTTGTATCGATTATAATGTTCCTCATAATTTTCAACATTTTTTGCAATAAAAAAAAAGGTTTTGTGTGCACTTTTTTTCCTTGGTCTGCTGCCTCTACCTGGAGTTTGACTTACTACAAAATCAAAGCACAATATTTTCCATAATATTTATTAGAAATTTACAATATTTACAATAATATTTATGAAAAATGTATTGTATTAATCCAACATATTATTAATAAATKTATTGCCAAGGGAAAGTATTCTAGGTCAATGCWCTTTCTCYGTAACATGACTAGCTACTGTTTTGTCTTTTTGTGTTACATCTGACACTGTGAAAAAAGGAAAGGCAGCTGAGTGGRTGACTGTATGTTGCTGCATACATTAAGTGATRACAGGAAGCTATTTCTCCCACCAGACATTTTTATGAAATAATAATTGTTTATACATAACTATAAAAAACAATAATTTGTCAATCATGAATAAACTACTATTATACAGTAGTCCTGTGGTCGAAGTAGAATTAAACTCACAGTTATGATGAGACACATGCATTGGGCCATTCCACATCACTTTTGTCATTATAATAATGTCAAATGATCATGTTGATTATTTTCCTACAATAGCATGAGAATTCATATTTTTCTCTTTACTATTCCATGCATCCTACAGTACATCTTGGCCAGTACAGAAACAGCACAAACAGATTGTATGGCTACACACCAACTTAATTCACACATGCATGCATCAGTGAGATCGGAGAGAGATCCAAATTGTTCACTGTTGCTGCAGAAATAGCGAACATCAGCAAAAATTAAAGAAAGGAGGTTGGTAAGACAAAAAGGGGGCTATTTCAAAGAAGAAAGGCAACACTTGAAAGAGAAGAAAGCACAGGCAACAAACATATGAGGAAGACTACAAAGAGAAAGAAGAACAAATCAATAAGGAAAAACAATACTCTTTTCCTAAAAGCGCAACAGCACACGCACACAGCACTGCAGCTTGATTATTGCTCGTGCCGAAATTCATACAGAAGTAGAAAAACACATTTATCCCACTGTCACACATGCTCTATCTGCAAGCTTTGAGAAACGAGCCAAGCAATGGCATGGGCGGCAAAGCAATTCCATAAAGCTCTCTCAAAATAACATGCGCACTGAATGATGAAAGGCAGCTACAATGTACCGTGTGTGTGTTCGTGTCAGTGTGTCTGTGCGAGTGTGTGAGTGCGTCTGTGCGTCAGGGTGTGTTTGCAGCATGTCTCCGTTATTTCAGTCCAATTACATTTTGATGAAAATAATTAACAGCCTGATTAACACTGTGTCATCTCTCTAAGATAAATTACCCCACTGTCATGCTATGTAGTTATCACACCACTACCATCATTAGAATAAAAATGAAGATCTAACATAAAGCTGACACAAATGAACAGCGTGAGGCACAGAAAAGACATAGTATCTCAGTAGAACGTCTCACTAAATGGTAGACACGGGTGTAAGTGTGAAACCTTTCCAAAACAAGCAAAAATTTAGATCATAACGTTATTGTAACGGGTTCGACCCTTTGTTGCACGGGCGGCACCATGAAACACAGACACGAGGCGAGATCTTANGATTTATAAGTGGTCAGCTGATGTATGAACAGTCATTAATCAGGCCATACCTATAGAATAATACTGTAGGTAGTTGCCATAAAGTACTGGAATGAAACTGAGTTTGGTATAGAGGAGGAAGCTGGTGTAAATCAAAGTTTTTTGTATCGATTATAATGTTCCTCATAATTAACATTTTTTGCAATTAAAAAAAAGGTTTTGTGTGCACTTTTTTTCCTTGGTCTGCTGCCTCTACCTGGAGTTTGACTTACTACAAAATCAAAGCACAATATTTTCCATAATATTTATTAGAAATTTACAATATTTACAATAATATTTATGAAAAATGTATTGTATTAATCCAACATATTATTAATAAATKTATTGCCAAGGGAAAGTATTCTAGGTCAATGCWCTTTCTCYGTAACATGACTAGCTACTGTTTTGTCTTTTTGTGTTACATCTGACACTGTGAAAAAAGGAAAGGCAGCTGAGTGGRTGACTGTATGTTGCTGCATACATTAAGTGATRACAGGAAGCTATTTCTCCCACCAGACATTTTTATGAAATAATAATTGTTTATACATAACTATAAAAAACAATAATTTGTCAATCATGAATAAACTACTATTATACAGTAGTCCTGTGGTCGAAGTAGAATTAAACTCACAGTTATGATGAGACACATGCATTGGGCCATTCCACATCACTTTTGTCATTATAATAATGTCAAATGATCATGTTGATTATTTTCCTACAATAGCATGAGAATTCATATTTTTCTCTTTACTATTCCATGCATCCTACAGTACATCTTGGCCAGTACAGAAACAGCACAAACAGATTGTATGGCTACACACCAACTTAATTCACACATGCATGCATCAGTGAGATCGGAGAGAGATCCAAATTGTTCACTGTTGCTGCAGAAATAGCGAACATCAGCAAAAATTAAAGAAAGGAGGTTGGTAAGACAAAAAGGGGGCTATTTCAAAGAAGAAAGGCAACACTTGAAAGAGAAGAAAGCACAGGCAACAAACATATGAGGAAGACTACAAAGAGAAAGAAGAACAAATCAATAAGGAAAAACAATACTCTTTTCCTAAAAGCGCAACAGCACACGCACACAGCACTGCAGCTTGATTATTGCTCGTGCCGAAATTCATACAGAAGTAGAAAAACACATTTATCCCACTGTCACACATGCTCTATCTGCAAGCTTTGAGAAACGAGCCAAGCAATGGCATGGGCGGCAAAGCAATTCCATAAAGCTCTCTCAAAATAACATGCGCACTGAATGATGAAAGGCAGCTACAATGTACCGTGTGTGTGTTCGTGTCAGTGTGTCTGTGCGAGTGTGTGAGTGCGTCTGTGCGTCAGGGTGTGTTTGCAGCATGTCTCCGTTATTTCAGTCCAATTACATTTTGATGAAAATAATTAACAGCCTGATTAACACTGTGTCATCTCTCTAAGATAAATTACCCCACTGTCATGCTATGTAGTTATCACACCACTACCATCATTAGAATAAAAATGAAGATCTAACATAAAGCTGACACAAATGAACAGCGTGAGGCACAGAAAAGACATAGTATCTCAGTAGAACGTCTCACTAAATGGTAGACACGGGTGTAAGTGTGAAACCTTTCCAAAACAAGCAAAAATTTAGATCATAACGTTATCTTGTTATCTCATGTAAAAAAAAGATAATTCATTACCAAAGGCTTTATGAAATAAGATTGGTGAGTTAGAAGAGGGAAAACACATCAAATGTCTAAAACCACCTGTACATAGTGAAATTAACTCAATAATGGGTTTTACCATTTTATAAAGCATATATGAATACTTACTGCTACAGGATGCCTGATTACATAGATGGTTTTGGTTTGTGTACTGTAGACTAATGACATGTTCTTTCCATGGCCACATTCTCTACAATCTTCAGTTCCTTCCAATCTTGAGAGAAAATGGTTGTAGCTTACTGACCCTTGCACTGGCTTCTCATCCAAGGTGAATTCCCACTATAGACACCAGATTCATCATGATTCTGACATGGACAAATTTGGACCTAA
>QMIH01000669.1:16767-31044 GCA_003987875.1 Clarias batrachus | reverse complement strand
GGGGGGGATCAAACCTGCTTGGTTTGTAGGTTCAAACTGGATTTTCTGCATGGCTATAGTACCAGAGAAAAATAAATTGGACATTTTTTAAATTTATTTCCATGACTATTACTGTGGTGTGTAACTCCTCCTGCATACCAGCTGTTGTTTACCCCAAAATTTGTCCACTCAGGAGCAATTCTCCCTGATCAGTAAGCTGGAAATAGGTTGCCAATAATGGATTTGAACCTTCCCATAAATGCTAATCTAAGCAGCTCGAATTTGTCAAAGCAAATCAAGCCTGAAATGGGTTCAGCCAAGCACACTCCTCCCCAAACTCCAAACCTGATCCTGACTGAGCCCACCATGCTGCTATTGTCTTCTGCCAGCACATAATCAAACAGGGAACAAAGGCTTCATGGGACACCTCCTTTTTTTTAGACGCCCACCAAGCCCCACTTCACACTGTATGCAGGGGCCAGTGGGGGAAACATACAAAGAGGATTTTATAGAAGTTCACTATCCAATCCTCTTGTAGGAAGTACAAGTACTAGGAAAGCAACACAAATAAATAAATGGGAGCTTCAGTTTTTATTTATTCTGTAATGCTGGTGAATGCGTGAATCTCCTTGTTTGGAAAGTCTTGATGAATTTTATACTGGCTAATTTTAACTGCTATGGTAAAACTTTGTGTAAGGAAAAATTTGTCTAAATATTTATCAGAAGAGTCTTGTATGTTATTTTCAAAAGCTTCAAGATAGAGGGCTTTGCACTTTCTGGTTTCTTATTACATAGCAAGCTGTGATAGAATAACTGTTTAAAGCTGTTAACTACAGGGAAGAATTATTCTGGTGGATGGTCTGTATCAATAACTGAAAACTATCATTGATTTTTTTTTTTAATCTTAAAAATGTAATAATTCTCAAAACATTTTGGAACATATTGGAAATGAATCAACATCTAGGTGGTGTATTGTGTAATCAGCCCTGAGGTGATTATTTCCCAATAACAGCGCCTCCTGTCATGTTTTATTCCAGCCCCGCTGTTCCGTACATTAAATGGGTGCATTCGACACAATGAGAGCCTATTCACTGCAAATAAAGATCCCACCCCAGGGAAACTGAGCAATTCAATTTTCCACAGAGTTATCAAGCACCAAAAGTAATTGTCAATTACTGTATACACCGGGTCTATTTCAAACGGCTCTAACAGACATACAAAAGGCAGAGGCAGAGGTGAGTTCCGTTGTAGACGAGGAAGCAATTGAGAATGACCCCCCACTGTTTGCATCCACCTTTAAACAGCGCAGGGCCTAAACACTGATGCAAAAGGTGTAATTGCATGCTCAATCGATTCGTACTTTAATGACCTTGTCTGCATGATGCAGTGCAGCAGTGCAGTGGACTGACTACATAAGGAGGTGGGGTAATGTGCGCTGTCTCTCAGGTGGAGGCAACATGCATTGGCTGGCAGAATGGMGCTCTGCATTGGTTGTCACTAGAGATTGAACATCTGGTGTGGTTTCCATCCATAGACCTGATCTTGTTTATATACATACATATAGTGCAATTAACTGAAGGTGACTCTTATAAAGCTGTGGCATTGTTCATTATTGCTGAATAATGAAATTAAGCAAAATAATTTTGTCCCAGGTATATTCTGAGCAAAACACCATAACAGAGGACAATGCACATACAGTACATTTACACACTCACTCACTTCTAGTGTGTCTCATAGGGAAGGTCAGTGACTCAGATTCCGAACAAATGCCCCACTGAGATGAAGACCCAACTGTCACGATTCATGTGTCATACCCTTCAAGAGGTATCTTGATGCTGTAGTGTGTATTCTGTAGTCTACTAGAGACATTCAGGTCATCCTCAGTCAGCCATGTTTAATGGAGCTGGCTGTAAGTGACTAGAATACTAGACATGACATGATAGGTGCAACCAGGCAGGAAGTGTAACAGGAGTTCCATCACACAGCTCAGGAAATAAAAGAAGAAAAAAATAAAAAAGAAAGAAAACTGCAGTTTAACATGCAAACAAAGTTTAACATGCCCCTCACATAGAGATGAACGGGACTTGTTAGTCTGCATGACGAATGAATAGGTCAATGGTACAGAACAACAACAAAAAATGGACATTCAWAGAGAAGGATGTTACTCTGAAAAAACTTTCATCTTTACAAGACAGAGATTATTTTTTAATCTAGAAAACTTACCTATAATTTATTTAAAAATAAGCTTAAAACAAACCAAATATAAGATTATTTTTAGTCAAACTTGTAAGTTAAAATGTCTTGTTCTATTGGCAGAGAATTGAGCTTTTTTTTCAAGAAATAAATTCCTACACTAAGACATTTTTGTTTAAAATTTGTCGTTAAAAATTATTAGAAATAAGCTTAATAATCTTGTATTTTGTTTGTTATAACCATATTTTGAGAATGTGTAGATAAATGTAACTTTATTCAAGATCTTTTCACTTGCTAAGATGTACTTTTTTGCTCTGTACTTTTTCACTACATGTGGGATTCTATTTTTGCACAAGCATAGCTCATGGCATGTTTTTTTCTTTTTTTTCATTCAGTTGCTGTTATATTCATAAATGAACATACAGTACAGTATCTGCATTCTTATTCATGTCTCGTTTCTTATAACACATTTAATAGATGTACATTATTCAAATTACCACTTTCAACATAAATAGGCTACTTTGCCTAATTACAAGGAACATTCAAGTCAAATCGGGACTTTTGATTGTGCAGAACATAGTTATGAAATTTAATTTAATTTGCTTTCATTTCTCTATATAATCCATTGCTATACTAATGCACTTATCCCAGTGTTACATTAGTGTTTGGATACCATCAAGTTAGAAGTTTTTATCAGTAAACTAGAACCATAAATTGKATTATCTGTTTTGTTCCTCSCAGGAACATTTTCAATCTCCCAAATGTGTAAACATGGTTTSTAGCAAGGTTAAGACTATACTATATTACAGTTGGGGGAATACCGCCCAGCCAACTTCCTGTAATGTGCAAGTGGTGTTCATAAATGATTGTGTGTACAGTTCCCACAGACAAATGCATTTCGTCCGCAAGTTGCTGACCAGTTATCCATCAATTTTTAGGGATTAGGTTATAAACCACTTCTGCTGTGTATGTATTTATGGATGTACAGCATTCTTTACTATATGCATCGTTCAAATGTTTTTCCTCAGCTAAGAGTCTTATCACCATTGTGTGCTTGAAGTCTTCTATAAAAGTCAGTTGGTTTTACACTTTTATTCACATACGATTTCATCACAAGGCCCAGCTTGACATAAATTCCCTTTGTAATACCATAATATAACCAACTGAATTTTATCTGCAACAGTTATCTACTTCAGCTGCTGCTGATCACTAGATGATTACTATAGACAACTTGTCACATGCTAATGCTGGGATCTTGCATTTTGTTTGTGTTTTTGTGCTATGTACGGTGTGTTTCACCATAGTGCAGTTCTTATGTCTAATGAAAAAATTTTAGATGAGCATGCACGTCAAATTGCATATACAGTATGAGGATTTTTTTTTCTGCTTTTTGTATGCTTGATTTGCAGATGTAGGAAATATCACTCTTYGGGACTCTCCATGACTAATTCTGTTTAAATATAGCCTTTATTATACAAATGTGAAAAAAAAAGTATTTTGTGGAAGAAAGTGATTAGCATAATATCTTATGGTTAAACCTATGAAATAAAATATAGCCGCTATTCAGGCTTGAGGTAATATTCACCAAAAACTTGCTAACTTTTAGTTGACAGCACAATGTGTTATTTACTGTAATATTATAATTCTTTTAATCCCTTAGCACTTGTTTACCTGATTAGCATGCCCAACATTAATTAATTGCATTTGTTTGGTTACCAATTTTAAAATAATCAATTAGGTTTCTAGGCAACCAAATATAGGAAAGGAAAGGATWGTCCAGTGGAGCTCTCAGTAAATTTATTCTTTGTCCATATCTGAGTTTGTTTGATTGATTGATTGATTGATTGCACGTTTTTACATAACCCACTGAGCAGCTACTGTAGTTTGGACCATATAAGTACATTTAGTAGTGTATCTTATCCCACATTTCTACCCACAGTATTGGACAGCTTGGTTAATTTTTTTTCTAATTTGATTCAATTCCAGAAGGAACCAAAGAGAATAGTGGCTGTCTTCCCACTCCTGTGGCTTTATGCACACCTCAGTGCTTTTGCGCTGACCTTTGTCTCATAATTCAATCCCCCTCTCTCTAATTAATACAATTAGAAAGATGTTTTTCAGCTAAACACATTGGCACTGTATCCGGTCAACCAATCCCCAACGGAATTCAGACTGTGCTGACAATGATCGGCCAGAGCACAAATCAACAACTGAGCTCTTAGTGACTGATATGGATCAATGCAAGATGAGAAGAGTGAAGGAGATAGCAAGGAGAAGAGAACGGAGGAGGTGAACACTGTGGATGTCGGCTTTTGGCTCATTGGGAAAAAAAGAAATATAGATGAGCATTTTCACTGCATCAACAATCTGTCCGAAAAGAGAAAAAAAAATTAGTACTCCCTACTTAAGCCTGGAGAATAATGAAACCACTATAGCAGGGTATTTTTTAAGAATTGATATCCTCAGCTGCACAGTTGCTGTCTTCACTGTCTTCACTCTGGCTTAAGTGTGTAAAGTTGACAAGTTTTGCATGACAGCAGGTGAAAGGCCAAGCTCATGAAATATTGTAGAACATAACAACACCAGCTGGAGCTCCTTCCTGTCTCAGCTGTGTGTCAAACTGAAGGTAATAATAAAAAAAAAGCTCTGCCTCACATCTTACAGTAGTTGCTTGCTTGGCCTCCTGAAGCAGACCCAACTGGAATTTATTTGTTTTTGTCTTTTTCTTTGGCATGATGCTTACAGCCAGATGTGCTCATGGCACCAGGAGATAGTAAACAAAGCTGAATCCATACTGTACTCAGACATGCATAGGAAAAGACTAGACTAGGCTATGAAAACACATACTTGGCAATACTCAAACTAGCACAAGGTGAAAACATTAAGATGCATGTCAGTGCAAAGTCAAACATGACACCATGTGACTAGAAATTTGGGGGTTCAAATTCTGGATTTGTTTTTGGATTCATTTTTGCTAAATAAATAATGACACCGAAAAACATAAGTGGGCAATATTAAGTACCCCCATAATTCMATAGCGTGTAGRTCTACCATTAGTAGCTTTTTTTAATTGAGGTTTTTGGGCATTTGCTTATGCACAACTCTCCACAGCATTTCAATTGGGTTGAGGTCTGGACTTTGACTAGGCCATTCCAAAACCTTTGCCCCGATTCTTTTATTTACAGTTTATCAGCCATTCTGGTGTAGATTTACTGGTGTGCTTCGCATTGTCCTGTTGCATTATCCATTATTCAACCAAGTTTTGGCTGTTGGACAGCAAAATGTATGGAATCACATTTGCCTCTAGAATAGTTTTGTATACCGAGGAGTTCATAGTTGACTTATTTCTCCAAGTTGCCCAGGTCCTGTGGCTGCAAAACAAATCATCACCCCTCTGCTAAAATGCTGCATTTGCTTTTTGTCAAACATGATGCTTGGGCATTAAGTTCAGCCTTTATTGTCACATATACATTACTGCACAGTGAAATTCTTTATTSCTCATAGTCCCAGCTTTTTGTTAGCAGGCTGGGATCAGAGCACGGGGTCAGATATTAGACAGTGTCCCTGGAACAGATGGTTAAGGGCCTTGCTCTAGGGCCCCACAGGGGCAATCGCTGACCTTCCAATCAGTAACTCAGAACCACCACTGCCCTGATTCATTTAAGGCCATATATAGTAACTCCATTTTAGTCTCATCTGACCATAGGACACAGTTTCAGAAGTGTTATGTTTTTTTTTCAGATGCTGTTTTATGAACCTCAGCCAGTCATGCGTCCATGTTCTTTTTTAGACAGAAAAGGTCTAAAAAAAAAATTAAAAAATTTTTTTAACTTTCAAACAGGCTGTACTTGTTCAGTCTTCTTCTAATTGTGTTGTCATATATTTCAATATTTAACATGTTTAGGGAGACCTGTACAGGACATAAGATATATCTTTGTATTTCTGATCTCAGGGTAAATGTGCTGAGACATCCACATGTGAGAAGATTGGCATTTCTTCTTGTTAATGGTCTTTCTTATTGTACATACAATGTCAAACTCCAAGTTGTTTGGAAATGGTTTCATAACTCTTTTCAGATTGATATGCAGCAAAAAAAAATTTGTCTAAGACCATGTTTGTCTTTTCCTCTTGACATTGTGTTAAGACACCTAAAGATTAACATCTACAATTAGATACTTAAATTCTCAAGACCTGCTTTTTTAGAGGAAAACACTTGCTAGTGATCTATTAATTAAAGGGCTGATGATTAGAAGGAGCTGACAGAAACGTGTCCTCTTAAATACTGTGGAAGCAGTAAGGGGTACTATGTATTGCGCACATTTTTTAATTTCTGGCTTGATTTTTGTAAAATAATGGCACAAAGTTACATGTTGTTGTTGTTTATCTCAAGTAGTATTTGCCTAATACTAAGACCGGCTACAATCAAATGATTTTTATTATGTTTTTACACAACAAAAAAATCATACAATTAAAAAAAGGAGGCACTTATTCTTATACATTATTACATATAGAATTTACCAGGATGGACTTTTTTCTCATACTGTTTCAGTCTTTGATCTATATTTGTGGAGAGCAAGGGAGACAATAATTACTAAATCTTTGTACTTCAATCTCACTAATTCTTCTTATATTAGACAAACCTGACTCAACTGTTTCAAGTTCAATCAAGGTGCAGAAATGTCTGAGAATAAGACACAGTCTGCACTTTAGAAGTAAAACATGAAAAACTGCTGAAAATATGCAGTCTTTATTAGCAACATCACTTGTGGCTGAATRATCAAATGCAAAACATAAAAGTGTAGTTATGAATAATTGTAGTGCTTTGCATAATGGAAATGTGAGAGCAAGGTATTCGAAACTGAGAGTAAAGCTCAAGATTAATTGACCTGCATTTATAATCAGCTGTGTGGGAGTCTAAATCTCTATGTACAGTATTAGCCATAACTAGAGCATGGTTTGGGTTTTCATCTTTCTCACTCTGGAACCATACTGCCACCCCTCCCCCTATTTTTTTATGCCTCATCTTCTTGCGCTTCRAGCCCCCACGACCCCAGAATCTTTGCTGGGTCTGCCAATGAGTGAGCATCAGCATTATTCCTTCCCAGATACAGTGTGCTTCAGCTTGAAAGTGTTTCCCTCATCCCCACACCCACTGAGGCAAACAGCAATGAAATTATTTTTCCTTATTGCAGCCTTGCTAAAGAGCATGATGTGATGCTTTCTAACTCTCAAACTGCCTTGCAGTTCCAGAAATCATGACCACAGGGATTATCATCTTGCACACATACACGCATACATGCAGATAAACTGAAATATTCACAGAGCTGCTAAAAAGAACATCCGAGTAGGTTGTTAGCAAAAAAAGAGGAAAAACCAAAAATTTTACCACAAAGACCCTAGCAAATAAATAAAAMYYCYTKSYWAMMAWWWTTTTTTTTAAATATGTAGTATTAGACATTGTTTATATCAATATAAAATATAGTGTGTGTATAATATACTTACATAGAGCATTGGTGGCTCAGTGGTAGGCCATGGTGGAAGGCCCGGGTTTGATTCCCAACCAATGCCAAAACCCAAAACTCCGCATTCAGTGTTGGTCCCAAGCCCGGAATAAAATGAGATAGTTGCGTCAGGAAGGGCATCTGTAAACAAAAGCTGTTCCAAATTGTTTTGCGGAATGAATGATCCATTGTGGCAACCCTTTGATGATGGAGAGGCCAAACGTCCAACAACAACATACAGTAAATATAATAAGTATAATATAYTTGCCATGAGTATGAAGGGCGGTCATAAAATTCATATTATCCTATGAAAAAACAGATTATTTGCCCAAATTATGTGCCTGGGAATGTGGACATTTGGGAACATTTCTTTCTTGTTTGAAAAACCCACGATATAGTTCTGCACAATGGCGTTAAAGTATCAAAACCAAAATGGTGCACCAGGTCGACAACAATTTAAGTGTGCCTTCTTCATGGCAACTTGCCAGCTTACGATATTGTGAAACCTCCGGGTGACTTGGGGTATGGAATTCTGCCTCGTCCACCTTATTGCCTCAACTTTTCTACCCCTTCCATCACTTGAAGAAATCACTTTGGTGCAGGCATTTGATGGCAACGAGGTTCAAAGACTCATTCAAAGACGGTCTCCACCAGCTCATCCATCCTTTGGAGAAGTGTGTCACCTTAGCTGGAGAACATGTACAGAAGAATTAAGCTCACAACCAACATTATTTTTTCTTAGCAATAATAACATTTTTATGTTCGGCCCTCAAGGTTAGACTGAAGAGAGACTGAAGGCAAATAACAAAATGGTGTTGCAAGGGATGACGGTGTAGACTGTAAAGGTGTTCAGGCTGAGATGAGGCTCCATACTGTGCACCAATACAAGGCCGATGGGACAAAAGGCAAAGGTGTCCAGGGTGAAGAGATTCCCCATAGCATGCTTCGGCAAAGAGCAATGGCAATGACTCCACTCCATCCAGTAGCAAGCTGCGCCGTTCAACACCCAGCTTGATATTTGCCAAACAGTGTTCCCAGCACAGCATGTGGTTCAGTGCCTACAGAAGATAAAGTTATGTTAAAGCTCATAGATTCACATTAATCATGGGAACACATTTCTTAAAGAGACTGTTTCAGATTTTTAAAGGTTTCGTGTGACGGTTTTTAATATTTAATAGTAGTACTGTACCTAAGACCACTTGAGTGTCACAGATAAATTTCAAACACTTTACAATGAACATGTCAGGAATGTATTGGTGTGATCAAAACGGTATCTTCTTCACCGCACAGAAAGTACCTGGCATAGTACATTTTAAGACCTCGTGAAAATATTTTCATCAGAATTTGTTACATTTTGGAATGACCCTTAAGTAATTGTCTTTATTGTTTACCAAACATCAAAATAAATTTGAAACAAACATGCAGCAATATTAAAAAAAAAATTAATACATTGTTTTCATTACATTCAACTTTATATGTACTATTTTGAAGGTTTTATTGTAAAAGAAGTACGCCAACTGGTCTGTGCACATTATACCGCATGTGTGAATTTCAAAACTCCAGCTTAAACACACTATTACACACTATGGCTTTCCACACTGCACTGACTCAACTGGCTCATAAGCGAGAATGCTGTTTGTGGATTTCAGTTCTGCTTTTAACACTAGAATCCCCAGATGAATGGTGTACAAACACAGCTGGATGTCAGTCAGTACACATACAGATTGAGAAGGACTTCACAGTCAGCCTGGGGTCCCATCAATCTTCGRTGCTCAGCAATGGAGTCCTCTGCTCTATACTCAGGATGACCACAAAAACTGTGTGTCATTAAGTTTGTGGAGGAATCTGTAGTGGGACTGATGCAAAACGAGTCCTGGTACATAGATAAAGTCCTAAAATGACTGCATGGTGCTCTGATAACAACTTGGCACACAATCCCTCCAAAAACAAAAGAACTAATTCACTTCAGGAGGAAAGGAGAGGATCCTGCTTCTCTATATATTATAGGACGCATGGTAAAGAGAATCAGTCATTTAAAATTCATACGCACATACATCTCTCAGGACCTCAAATCGACTGTTAACACCACCTCTCTTGTAAAGCAGGCCCAGCAGCAAGTCTACTTCTTCAGGTCACAGAGGAGAGTGAACCTGCCCCAAGGACTGCTGCTGCTGCTGCTGCTGTTCCTTTATAGATGTTCTGTTGAAAGTATCATCTCTCGTGACATCCTGGTGTGGTTCATAAGCTGCACTGTGGCTGACAAAAAAGCACTACAGAGAGTTATTAAATCAGCACAGGAAATCATAAACACATAGCTACCCTCTCTCAAAGGCGTATACAGAGCCCGATGCCTGCGGCAAACAGCAAAAATAACCCAGGACACATCTCACCCAGCTAACCACCGGTGCACTCTGCTGCTCTCTGGGAGACGTTAAGGCCCACACCTCCAGACTCTTAAACAGTTTTTATCCATGTACCATAAAATAACTCACAGTATTAACAATATCACGGTAAGCCCTGTACAGAGCATTTATTGAAATGCATGTAAATTCAAGATTTCAAGTTCTTTTATAGTTGTCATTTTTGTGTTGCAAATCAAGGTCAATGAAGTCATCATATATCCATTAATGGAATATTTTTAACATCTTTTTTAATATTTTTAATTATTAATTACCTTATACCATACTCTAGACTCGTATGTGTGTAAAAATTTCTCTAACCTTGATTTGCAACACTCTTACTCACTCATCGTCTCTACCGCTTAATACTGTATTCAGGGACGCGGGGGGCCTGGAGCCTATCCCAGGAGACTTAATGCATGAGGCGGGGTGGACCCTGGACAGGGTGCCAATCCATCGCAGAGCACACACATACAGTATACACTCACTCAAACACTCCTTCACACACTACAGGCAATTTGGGAAAGCCAATCAGCCTAATCTGCATGTCTTTGGACTGTGGGAGGAAACCGGAGTACCCGGAGGAAACCCATAAAGCACAAGGAGAACATGCAAACTCTATGCGCACAGAGACGGGAATCGAGCCGGGCCGGGAATCGAACCCGATCCCTGGAGGTGCAAGGCGACAGTGCTAACCACTAACCACAGTGCTGCCAGATTTGCAACATAAAAATGAAAATAATTAAGCATTTTCCAAACATTCATATTTAATTAAACATCTAAATGTGCAAAAAGATATAAATACAAAACCATAAAAATCCTACACAAGTTAACAAATATGTTTGTTTTGTTTTTTTTGAGAGAGAGAGTTTTTTTGGCCTGATTAAGGGTTAAGTGCAATAATATTATCTACGTTTCTCTACTTTTCTTCTATTTCATTACCTATATGCAGTATTAACAATATCTACTTACATCATTCTGTTACCAARTTATTTATTTACTGTATATATGTTGGTTGCTGTCATTGAGAGTGATTTTTTAACTCCTTTTATCACTGTAAGGTTTACCATTGCTTCAGTTACCAGCAAATATTTCACCTGGATACTGTACATAAAAAAAACCTGCTGTCTGCCCAGTGCTCATTCTATGACTGTTTCTCATATTACAGTATGTTCCTATTGTCCTACTGAAAATCACATGTCTACTCATGCACTTATTAGCATGCTTCCACATTGGTTCCTTCGCCACTGTCACTGGTTTGCCCAACTATATGTTATGTTAAGAAATAAGGTTACTGTGCATGTTGCTAGGAACAGCGTTCTGCTCACTGCTCACCTCAACAATGTTCACAGCCTGTTTAAATAGATGTACTTTCTTCTGCTTCATTCAGATTCCCTGCTGGAATTTCAATATTTTTCTCTTTAGCCCGCGCTGTAGAAAAATTACATTTTAGTGTGTGTGTGTGTGTGTGTGTGTGTGGTGGGGGGTAAAATGTGCATCACTACACCACTTGGTTTTGCAAACGGTCTAGGTTGCAGTTTCTTATTGTCGTCTATATCGCTTTATCCTGCATACAGGTTCATGGGGGGGGCTAACACAATCATTTACACCAGGGGTCTCAAACTCAATTCCTGGAGGGCCGCAGCCCTACAGAGTTTTGTTCCAACCATAATTAAAAACACCTGATCCAACTAAACAAGTCATTAAGGCTTATTTGAAAACTACATRGTATGTATGTTGGAGCAGGGTTGGAACAAAACTCTGTGGGGCTGCGGCCCTCCAGGAACTGAGTTTAAGACCCCTGATTTACACACTATGGACAATTTGGGAATGCCAATTAGCCTAATCTGGAATTCTTTGGACTGGAAAATGGAGGAAACCCACCGAGCACTCGGAAAAAATGCAAAGTCCATGCACACAGACCTGAGGTGGGATTCAAACCCAGAACCTGACAGCAAAGACACGAGAAATGATTCACAAAATACATGTGTATATGTGGAGAAGGGCTTAATGTTAACTAGCTAGAAATAATAAGGTCATCCATTTTTGGTTTGCCAAACAAACAGCCCTAAGGATATTCTTAAATGAGAATTTTTTTTAAAACCTTTTACAAAATCTATGTAGGAAAGTTGAGCTTATTAAAGTTACRTCCTACATGTGTAGAGATTCAGGCCAACACTTGGGTCCTCATTACATTATCTGCCAAAAGATTCGAGTTTTATGTAAGAAGGAGTTTGATTTTAGTAATATGCTGGTGAGGATCTATGTATCTTATTTCCACAGTCGGCAGCTTTATCAGGTTTCAAGTGTTCAGTACAAGGTTTATACCCATGCCTTATAAAAGGTTGCTGCCTTATTAGCTTTACAGTCAGCAATATCACCTGTCAAAAGCTGATTGCAATATTTTATCCCAAGATTGTGCTGTCAATAAGAAATAATGTTTTTTATATATTGCATAGAGGTTAATACAACACTGTGGATTTTGCTGTAGAGGTTAGGGGATAAGTATGTGTACAGTGGGACCATTTTTCATTTTTCAGTGTTTAAAAAAAGCTCAATAATAATTCATTCATTCATTCATTCATTCATTCATTCTCTGTTCTTACTTTTTCCCAGTGGGGGGGACAGTGAATATGGGGCCTATGTATATCAGAACACATGATAAAAGATAGGAATACACTATAGGTGGGATCCACTCACTGAGACGTGGGAGGAAACTGGAGAACCCAGATGRAATTATTTGGACCCAGGGACAACATGAAAAATCCCACACAGACAGTTACTCCGTATGCCAAGCCTAGTATTGAGCCAGGAACTTTGAGTTGTGATGCAGTAATGGCACCCACTGTGCCAGCAATTTATTTTCCTGTACATTCAAAAGATCTAATACAGTCTCCAGACCATATTTTGGGTGACTAATACCCTGGATAATGTACTATTCTGTGATATCCATCAAATAAAGTAAAACGCTTTTGTCGAACTGATATAATGGAAACAGTATTTGAGGTTGGACTTTATGTTGTAGATATTGYTCATCTTTGTTACATAACCCATATATACGATAAGTGGTGAGTCAAAGCCATGTAATCTATTTTGGGGTTCAGGTTACACTTGTCTCATGCTGAGGTTTTGTTTCCAGGAAGAATGGCATTCATCAAGTCTTAGGATGAATGCGATCGATACATAAGTCTTTCAGAACCATCATATTACATCAGTTCAGTGTTATAGATATATTCAACTTTAAATGCATTAAGGTTAACAGAAAGGAAAGTCAACAAAGCGAGTCAGAACTTAATCTCCACCCTGGTCAAGACTGAGATATATATATATATATATCATGTTATATATATACAGTATGCAACACATTATAAATAAAGCTGTCTGTTTGAGTATAGATTCTGGCCTGCCCTTGTCAATAGTCTAGAAATCTAGCTACTAGATGCCAGAACCCAGTATGAGCTGGTCAGTCAACCCATGGCAAAAATGTGTATTGTATAAACAATTTATATGGTCTGTATGTACAGGGTTAGCCTGTATTAGTTTGCTATAATGTGAATGATTTAACTTGCGACCTATAGCATCTAGCAGTGTAGGATAATAAAGTTGCATGATTAAATTATCCTAATATTAGGTTATTTYTGGATAAATGGCTGATTTAAAATCTGGAGCACCAAAGTTCAAACTTTTTGCCTAGCTATATTAAAGTATTAAAAATTGCAGCATTTTTTACCAAGGGTTAGACTGTGAAGTTACTTTGTACTAAAAAWATWAAAAATTTCCCTTATCACAGACTATTAGAGAACACAAACATTTAGTTCGGTCAATCTATTTGGTTGTGTAATCTTTTATCAGACTGTTTCTTATTACACAATCTCACTCACTCACTCACCATCTCTACCRCTTATTCCTGTATTCAGGGTCACAGGGGGCCTGGAGTCTATCCYAGGAGACTTMGGGCACATGGCAGGGTACACTCTGGACAGGGTGCCAATCCATCGCAGGGCACAGACACACACACATACACTCACTCATTCATTAACACACTACAGGCAATTTGGGACCGCCAATTAGCCTAACCTACATGTCTTTGGACTGTGGGAGGAAACCGGAGTACCTGGAGGAAACCCACCAAGCACGGGGAGAACATGCAAACTCCATGCACACAGAGACGGGAATCGAGCCTGGCCGGGGATCGAACCCGGACC
>QMIH01000669.1:1501-13532 GCA_003987875.1 Clarias batrachus | reverse complement strand
TCTACCACAGCTGTCCATATCTGAATAAACTATTTAGATAGCCAAAAATATCATGCAAAATGCAAAATCAGTCAGCCTAAATGGCCACAATTTGATTTGTACAGTTTCTATTTTTTTTTTCACTTAAGCTACTAATATAACTAACAAAAAGGAAATGATAGCTACCAATTTAAGCATGCACAATGTGTATTATACCTTATTTGCATGATAATACAGCATGTTTTAGTACTGGTGAACTTTCAAATCGTATTGGTCCGAAGAAATCCTTAGAATATTTTATTGCTTTTATAGTAACAAYTCCTTTACCGAGATTTGACTAATCTAAGGCTAATAATAAACTGGATCTAAAGAACATAAGAAAGCATACAAATGCTGACATGGCAAGGTTTTCGATTAAGAAGGAGAATATCGTAGGAGTCATTTATGCAAGGATTTCCAGATTCAAGATTTCCATCACAGACAAAAATTCAGGGAAGATTACCTTTTGTGTTCTTGTGTTTATTTTGTGTCTAATTAATTTAGACTAAAATAAATTGTGTTTAAATAAACTGAGAAGCTAATAAGGAAAAATAGTTTGTATCTGCTACAACTTAAGTGCTAAGAGGAAGTGAATTTACATTAACTAAACATACAAATACTTTTTTTTTTGGTAATAAAAATATTTCTTGGCAAGTGATGTATAAAATGAGTTAAACTTTCTTGAAAATGCTGTTATATACATAAACTTTAAATATCAGKGTGATAAGTGCACTTTTTTATTGGCTCACACACCCCACAATGTTGATTATTTTCTTTTAACAGAATTTTATTTTACTTATCCTAACTACAGATATATTCCGTGTCTGTTAAAATTTTATAACTGCCTCAAACATTGTATTTTGAACAATGTGATTTAGGCATTTTGTTAGAATAATGATAAATTGATGATAAAATAATGAGAAAAATATTTTTTGACCAAAATATTAATTAAACACTGTACATACTACATACATAACACATGCAGAATAATTTATGTTCCAACAAACATAAATATCAAATAATTCTACAACCAAACAACACACACACACACACACACACAGACACACACACACACACACACACACACACACACACACTACAATTTCGGGCCCATACACACAATATTATGCCATCATCAAACAGTAAATAGAAAAGCAACAGAACAATTTACTACCCTGTATTAAAAAAAATGGAACCAGTCAGCTCTTTGCACAGTTATTTTGAAACTCTTTTGCAAACAATTCTCCAAAATACTGCCAGCGCTCCACAATACTGCTGACAGTGGGAAAATAGTCAGTGGAGAAATTTCACAGAAAGCAGGGTGGCAGACCGCAATCCCTTTAATGTGATCCAAAAGGTTCAAACTTGTTTCTATCATTCTAGGACAAGTTTTAAAAACAAATATGTCGTTTTTTTTTTTTTTCAATTTCCAAGCCTGAGTTTGCAATGTCTCATTTTTTATATATACAGTATATCTTCTTATTAAGTCTTAAAGTGTTATAGTGCCTTGCATAAGTATGCCTCTTAGACTTATCCACATTTTGCAGTGTCACAACCTGGAACTGAAAGGGAGTTAATTGAGATAATACATCATGAATCTGAACAAAACTAGCCGGTAATATTGACTTGTAATATGTAYTAAAAAATGTAATAAATCAATGTTGTGATTGCAAAAGTATTTACTTCCACTGCTTTTCCATGTAACTGCTTTTTACATGTGTTTGCAATTTAAGTTATTCTGGAAGACTTTACAGTTTGTTAGACATGTGGAACAGGTGTATCAGGACTGTGAAGAAATAGCAATCAAATATTTCTCATGCAAAATTAAGAGAATTCTGATAAACGGAAGTGATAACATTACTTAATGAAAAAACATAATTCAGTTATTTAGTATAATTTTCAAGTTATCATCCCTTTTATAATACATGTCAAACTGATAAAGTTGTTCTTCTGCCTCCATTTCTTTATCTCTCTCTCTCTCTCTCTCTCTCTCTCTCTCTCTTTGTCCTTCATGCCAGATGACCTTCCTAATGCAACCCTCCCTATTTTATCTGGGGTTTGGGGTTGGTGCATTGACTTGTGCCCCCCTGTGGCTGGGGTTCCCCATCTGGGACTCAAACCACTGTCTTCCACAGAAGAGGGGGAGATTCTCCCACTGTACTAACAAGGCCTAATTATGCGCTGCTTCCATTTTAAAGAACATCTGCAGTTCATGCAACACCGATCTTGGTTTTGTCTTATAACATAGATCAGTGATTATGTGACAAATTGTAATTATACTATACACTCAGTACAAACAGTGTATACAATTAACTACACTACAATTCTGACCACTTTAGTGCAAAGTTGGCTTCATGCATCATTTGCATTGGCTGTCTTTGTAATATATTATTAAGAAGACAATTTGAAGCAACTGCTAATTTGGCTAAGCCACTGCATGATAATTATTTGGGAAAACAAGGCAGTATGTTCTAACTCTAAACATGCATTTTAGCATTTCTTCATGTGTTTAAACAAATTAGGATGCTCTGCTTGGTGGTTTTTATTCTTTTTCCATTAAGTGGAAGAGATTAAAATTCAATTAAATTCAA
Organism: Clarias batrachus; assembly: GCA_003987875.1. Taxonomy (NCBI): domain Eukaryota; kingdom Metazoa; phylum Chordata; class Actinopteri; order Siluriformes; family Clariidae; genus Clarias; species Clarias batrachus. The sequence continues at coordinate 10,923 of QMIH01000669.1, read as the reverse complement.
TTGTATTTATATAGCGSTTTCGACAATAGTCATTGCCACAAAGCAGCTTTACATAATCAAAAGTGATCAAAATGATAAAGATATATTGTAAAACATATATTTTCTTTTTAAAATACTATTTTTACATAGGCTACCTACGACAGAATTGAATTAACAAGTAGTTAGCATTGTTACTTTATTAACTAAAATCTTACATTCATGCAAGTGGTGGAGATTTTTTTTTTTTTGGTTGTTTTTTTTTTTTTTCATTTGTGAGTAACAATGATTTGAAAATTGTCTAGTTTTTTTTTTTTTTAGAGATGAGAAGTCCAATTTGTAGTTTTTGATTTAAATCAATACACATTCATTCAACTGAACAAGTTATTTGCAATCAGGATTAATGCTGGTTGGAGAAAAAATGCTCCTGTAGCCAGAGATTGATTTTTCAGGCCTAGAATTGGTTGTAGTTGTGAAATTGTACAGCTCTATTTTAATGTCTAATATTTTGCAGTTCTAGCAACTTTTAGTTTAATGACATCCAAGCTGTCATATTTTCTAGAGTATCAAGKTACATTTTTATATCCTAGCCTTATTTAACAGTAGCTTCTTTTGTATCTAGATTGTAATCTTGTAAAAACATTGTGAAGAAAGTGCTTGTTGAATTATAGTTTCTTGGTTACTTACAAGATGACAGTAAGATTGGCTTTTAAATAGATTTGTTATCTATGTATCCATATTCTGAATAGTTTTTTTTTTTTTTTTTAAGTCCTATTTAAGTGCTGAAGCTTCCTGCTACCCTTGGGATCATGATTGTATGGGGGTCATTTTAAATTAATATATTTTATATCTAAAAAGTAAAATATCTAATACAACATTGTGAAGCAAAGCACTATTACAAATATTAGGATATGTTTTGAAAAAATGTTTGTAATTAATCTAAAAAAGTGGAAATCAAAAGATAAAATTGAATGAAGAAATGAAAAGTGCTTTTTTTTCCTTAGATGTATGAATACCTTAGCACAATTACATTGCTATTGCTTTCCTAACTATGTTTGGTCAGTCACAAGGCAAGTCAAAGGTCTTTTTTAAAAATTGATCATTATCATTTCTATAACAACATCTATGTGACTTGTATTCCAGACACTTATTAATAAAAAAAAATTGTCAAAGAGATGTTGATACAATGAAGTGAAATCATTCATGCATTACAGTATCTATACTACCTATCTTGTGTAGGGTTGCAAGGGGTCTACCACAGAGAACTTGGGCCAAAAGGCGGGGAACACCCTGCATGGGGTGCCAACTTATCACAGGGCACAGTCATGCACCACCTATGGCCAATTTGTAAACACAAAACAGCCTGTGGGAGGAAAACAAAATAACACTAAGCATGGGGAGAACTCCATGTACACCGACATCAATCATCAAGAATCAAATAAAATAGACTAATAAGAGAGATATCAGAAGTTTACAAGTGACCGAATCATCAATTTAGTGCATTCTTCGAAAAAGGGGGAATGCACTATTAGCTAAGAAATGGCAAAAAGAAAAAGCCTTAAAGGCCATGGACGTCAATTAAAATGTATATGATCACAGAATTCCTTCCTTGGTGAAGAAAATGTCAATATCAAGCCAAGTCATGAAAAGTTTCTAGTAGGTAGGACTATCATTGTCAAACTCTGGAGTCAAACAAAGCCATCATAAATTTAAATACAATGGGTTTTTCTCAAGATCCAAACCACTGATRGCACACTAGAAAAAGCCTGCTCACTTCTAAAACAGAATTCTTTGGATAGATGAAGCCAAGCTTGCAACAGAATAATATATATTTTTAAATAGTATAGAGAATGAAAGGAAGGGCTAAGGATCCAAAGCATACTGCATCATTTGTCAAACATGATGGTGGCAGTGTTATGGCATAAGTACAGTATGTAGGGCTGTCAATAGCTCTGGGTCACCAGTGTTTACGGATGATGTGATTGCTGAGGAAAGTAGCAGGATGCCTTCTAATGTGTATGGAGCACTATTTGTTATTTAGGTTCCGTCAAATGCTACAAAACTGATTATGAAAAGCTCTTCATGGCCCAAGTGAATAGTGGCAATAATGAAATTTACTGCTAAAGCTAACCATGAGTTTCTTAAGGCAAGATGACTTTCTCTGAAGATAAAACAGAAGGCAGAAAAAACCCCAAACAAGCAGCAACTCAAGGCAGCTGCAGTAAAGGACTGGTGATGCATCTGAAATGAGAAAAAGCAGCATTTGGAGAGGTTTGGTAAGTTGGGAAACTATGTATGAATTCTTTATTATTATTTTATAATTATGTTAGTTTGCTCAATTGCTTTTGAGGGAGTGGAAATGAATGAAAAAATGGCTTTAGTTAGTGAACAGTTGCTAAAAATGTGCAATAATGCAAAATATTTGTTCAAACTTTTGAATTAAAGCTACTTAAAAACATCAATTTTTTCTCATTTACAGAGGAAAAAATAATTGTGTCCTCTATTTATGAACCAAGACATGTCTCACAGAGAGCAAAGGATAATATTCATGCCTAGCCTAGTTTTTTCATTATTTTATTACTATCCTTCTATTATTGTAAATTATAGTCACATGTGCCATAAGTACTTTAGTACATTATGCTATGTCACTCCATTGAGTGCTTGTGGTACGGACATCCAGACTCAGCAGACAATGATCTTATGAAACCCGAACGGGCATTTTATTGACAGATTGTGAATGATAGAAAACATAATGGAATGAACTGGATTGTCTTAACTGTGGAGATAACGGAGCTGGTGGACGGGTGCCAATATAAACACGAACCAGGAAGAGACGCGATGAACAAGGAGCAGGGCTTGCAGATAGGTGCGTAGCCGAGTCCGTTTCCATGTGCGTGGTCAGACGCTGAGTGCGGGGAATTGAGGTGTATATGAAGTGTAGTGCTAATGTGAATCCGGTGTGCGCTCAGAATTCAGGCGATTGGGAACGGAGATTAAGGGTGGAGCCTGGTGTTTCCGTGACAGCTTGTATGCCTGTATATGGAAAAAATAATTGTTTCATAGATATCCTTGTAAAATTATCAGGGACTATGTGTGTCATGGGTCTAGCTGGTTGTAGTGGCTAGATCGGCTGATGTTGCCGTGGGCATGAAGGCAGAGGGGTTGTTGAACAGAAAGTGTCTTTATTAAAGAAACTCAAACATTGAAACAAACTCAAACTAGGGCTCAGGAAAAACATAACTGGAAAGGATCGGAACACAGGGGACCAGGAGCTGACACAGGGAACCAGGGATGAGGAAGCATGGAGCTGGAGCTAACTAAAGACACATAGGGGAACTAGAGACTGGAGAGACAGGAGACTGGAGAAACAGGGCTAGACAGGAGACTAGATACAGGACAAGGGATACAGACTAAAGACAGGACCAGGGGAACAAACGAGAGACAGGGGACTGGACTAGAGACAGGGACTAGACTGGCTGGGTTAGTAGCTGCGTGGAATATGGATGAAAGGAATGATGACCTAACCAGGTTAGTATCTAATGGAGKTAGTGGCTAACCGGGTTAGTACTGACCTAATAGGGAACACAAAAGGAAAKGCACACATGAGGCTATACCAAACTAGCGGCTAACCTACTAGTGACCAGAACCACTAGAAGTCAATCCCACTAGAGGCTAGCCTACTGGAGGCTAACCCTACTAGCAGTCAAGGCCTACCAGCAGCTAACCCTGCAAGCGGCTAAGCCCTCATGTGGCTACACATACAAGGGAAGCTACACACAAAGGATTAAACCAGAAGGCTGACCCTTGGGGGGGGTGGGGGGGGTCACAGAACAGTACTTACACAGTACACAGGAGGAGACACCGCCTAACTACGCACTGAACAGAGCAGCTCCATGAATCCACAGACACAAGGAACATCAAGAAAACAAACAATAGAGCCCTCTAGAAAAACAAAGGTAAAACAATATAACTAAAATATAAACTCAAAGAAACAATCAAAAAGGAATGCCCGCATGACGGTAATACAAACAACAAAACATACCAACTAATAATGCTCGACCCAGTTTCCTAGAACAAACTGCTATTTATAGAAGCTTTAATGAGCCACCTCAGTTCAGGTGAGCACTCATCACCTGACTGAGGTGGCTTCTGGGAAACTGAGTCAACCAACAAAAACTACAGAGAGACAGGCATGAACAGTGACCTCTAGTGGAGGTTCCTAACAATGTGCTGCATGAATAGTGTTTAATAATGTGTCATACTGTGACTTGTCTGGTTTGTTTTGTTTTTTTGTCCATGCCTACAGTAATAGTGACCACTTTCCAGAATGACACTAAGGTTAAATGACAAAGTTAATTAAANTAATAATAATAATAATAATAATAATAATAATAATAATAATAATAATAATAATAATAATAATAATGTACTTCAGAAGTAAGCATTCTGCAAGTCAAGCAATATTTCTATAGAATTTAAGACATCTTTTCCATAGCTCAGGCTTTTATTAGCTCAGGTTATATGACATCACAGGTCAGAGCGGAAGGAGGATTCATTCTGTCACTGCTACAATTCACCTACTAATGCAGCTGTTAATGTGGTCTATCAAAAAGCACTCCGGATGGCAAGTGTGAAGTAAATCAAATTAACATCCGATCAATCCACAACTCCAAAGTTACCGTTTAAACGTATCCGCTAATCAGTCTGCCCTATCTGCACTGCAGTCCATCTGCATTCCTACAAAAGTCCATCCTAACAAACCACACCCACGAAGCTGGATTCAATTTTTTACTGAAATAAAAGCTTATAACAAGCTTGACATTACTCATTTAGGGCTAGGATGCTTTATAAAAATCAATGAGCTGAGACCTGAATTTAGAAGCCGCTTGTGCTATAGCTGATGATGACAAAGTTGCTACACCTACACAATCATTTTCAGCTAGTGGGCTAAACAATGTGACAACAACTATTGTAGAACACTCCAGCTAAGCACTGAGTCATGACCCTTAATGTTCGTGCAAATGCAGAATCGTCATTGAAAAGCACTCCAGCCAACGCAGAGTGATTACTCAGATATGCCTCCAAATGAAATGAAGAATTGTGACTCTTCATAATAAAGCCAAATGAAAATATATTGCAGAGCTCATTACTCAACTAGCCCAGCCAAACCAAGACCTATGACCAATTAGGTCTTCTTAATCTCTTTAAATATAATTGGTTTCCAGATTAGATTACCATAAAATAAAACTTGTCCATAGTCCTTACTTATTTAAAAGTCTTCAGTAAATTGGAATAATACATGAAATCACATCTTTCTCACTCCTCCTCAATCTTTTGTAATTGAACTAAATAAAGCAATTTCACATCAGCTCATGACAGGAACTAGGGAACGTTTAATTTGTTACATCCTTTGCTGTCAGAGACTGGAATCAGAATGTGTTAAGCCATTCCTTTGGAGGGTTAGAAGAGTTATATYACAATTAATATTTATACGGTTACCAGTTCAATTTAAGATTAATACAGTAATCTGTATTTTTGATCACTTAAGGTTTAATTTGTGTTCATATAAAATGTGATACAGTAAGTTAAACATGTGCCAATAAATCAAGGCTGTTGAAAACATGGAGTGTTTTCTTTTTCTTAGTTGAAGGTTTAATTGAAGTTTATTAGATCACTTTGATGAGCCTGATTGCATAGCTCATGCAAAAAGCCCATAATTAAAAATATGCTGGAAACTCTGATAAATTAATKGATTAGTTAGACTGAAAAGGTTGTTCATTAAGTCATTATGACACTATATAAGAAGCCCATCTTAAACAGAAATATACAGTTATAATATGTGACTGCTGTAATAAAATGATAAACATTTAAATAAATACTGTTATATATATATATATATATATATATATATATATATATATATATATATATATATATATATACACCCTAAAAATACTGTGTTAAAAACGACCCAGTTTGGGTAGTTTTTAACCCAGCTGCTGGGTAAATATTGGAACAACTACATGCTGGCCAGCAACATGGGTTATTTGTCTAACCCAGCAAGATGGGTAGAATATTTAATCCAAATGCTAGGTCATATTTACCTATAATGCTGGCTTAATTCTGCCACATAAATTGGTCAAATGTTCTATCCAGATCTATTCTACTCTACTCATATAAAAAATATTATTTTTTTTATTTTTTACATGTCTATGGGTAAAACAGTTTAAACAGTTCAAATACTTTGCTATACTGGTCAATTACAAAAAAAAATCTAAGTTTTGCAAACCATACATATATGCAATAAACACCCAATTACATGTTAAAACCATAGAAAAAATATTTATTTTTCAAAAGCACAAGATCAGATAATACAAAACAAGTTAAACAGGGACATCATTATGATACTGTTACTCAGAAGCACTAATACCTGAGAGCAGTGCTGGTCATTATCTCCCAACATCAGGATGTACAGTAGGTGTACGGCCTTGACACTTCAACCTGATGGAGATATTCCACAGTGTTGGTTCCGACCTTAGAAAGAAAGAAACTAAAGGAAGTAAAAGTTTATGGAAAAATTGAGAGGGTTGGCTAGTATGTATATTTGTAAGAAGATTAGTGTTTTGTAACACCTCAGCTTTTTATTGTCTCAAGCACTGAGATTAATAAAGTTTTAATGTTAATGTGGTTGCTAACGCTAGCAACCTAGCTAAATGCTAGCATCATGCTGGCACTACAGTTAACAGTTTAGCTTTCATTCATCACTTCACCATCTTCATACACACTGCAAGCATTCTACAAAGAAAGCTAAAATGTCAGACATTTTTGCAATTTCTTTCATACACAGGTGGGTTCTTTGGTTTGGCAGGCTAGCAGCCATTGTCAAATAAACTAGCATGCTATAGGACAGATTTGTTCACAGTTATATGGAGCTCAGCATCTAGAAAAAGATTTGCTCGAATATTAATTCTTGGCTGAAGATGATTTTGTGTGGTTTGTGGTTTTAATTTTGTGGTTAGCCCTGTCGCCTTGCACCTCCAGGGTSCGGGATCGATTCCCGTCCAGGTTTGATTGGAATTGGATTGCATGGAGTTTGCATGTTCTCCCTGTGCTTGGTGGGTTTCCTCCCACAGTCCAATGACATGTAGGTTAAGTTCATTGGCGTTCCCAACTTGCCTATAGTGTGTGAATGAGTGTGTGCCCTGTGATGGATTGGCACCCTGTCCAGGGTGTACCCCGCCTTGTACCCTAAGTCGCCTGGGATAGGCTCCAGGCCTCCCTGTGACCCCGAATACAGGATTAAGCGGTATAGATGATGAGTGAGTGAGTGAGAAATTCTAAGTAAAATAGACAAATGCAGTAAATAAGTCAAATGAATTGTTGTGATTCCTGCTGTAGGTAACCTGTGTTTTATTTGTTTGCTTCTTTTTACTTTAGTATGTTTAATGTGCAGGATCAACTGTTTATAGCTACTATAAGGGACAACAATTAAATACAATAAAAATCTAACATTGCTGTAGTATAAAAGGAATGTGGTGTGGATTAGAAGCAACTTCCTGGTGGTACATCACATCATCTCTCTCACTGTTTATGATTTTTTCCCCTTTAACAGCATGGCCCATCATGGTTAATTCATTCCATTGTTACTGAATTAGCTGAAAAGGTGAGAGTGCATGCTGAATTAGCACTTTCAGTTATTATATTTGTTTTGACGTTGGGGGAGAAAGATTGCTCGCTCTCCATGGTACTGAAAGACCAATACTATTTGTGGGGGTTCAGGTATTGAATCTGACCCGACATGACCTCATTAGAACTGCTGACTACAATTTTTATACTCACTTTTTTATATGTTTGTAAAGATATGTGCATATATATTATAATTAATGTATAATTGTGCCTCAGAGAAGGGCTTTGTGTGTACGAAATTTAATCTTCCCACCTGCCTCTAACTATAGGGACAATAGAAAGAGTCCCAAAGGACACTTGGAGACAGGAAGGATACCAGAATTTCCTTACGTGATATGACACAGACCACAGATGAAAAAAACCCAATCCTACACAAAGACTACCTATATTTTAATTATTATTATTTTTATTTTATTTGTGTATGTGAATTTGTGACTGTGTGGTGTAAGATATAATAAAAAAGAAATGGTAAGGAAATAGGCGGCACGGTGGTGTAGTGGTTAGCACTGTTGCCTTGCACCGCCAGGGTCCGGGTTCGATCCCCGGCCAGGCTCGATTCCCATCTCTGTGTGCATGTTTGCGTGTTCTCCCCGTGCTTGGTGGGTTTCATGTAGGTTAGGTTAATTGGTGTTCCCAAATTGCCCATAGTGAGTGTATGTATATGAGTGTATGTATATGAGTGTATGTATATGTGTGTCTGTGCCCCACGATGGATTGGCACCCTGTCCAGGGTGTACTCTGCCATGTGCCCCAAGTCTCCTGGCATAGGCTCCAGGCCCCTGTGACCCTGAATACAGGATTAAGCGGTATAGATGATGAGTGAGTGAGTGGTAAGGAAATTAAAAAATTATGGTCTAGACAAAAGGTAATTTATTTTAATATGTTATATCTTCGCTTGGTTTTGTGTGTTGGGGTAAGTGATTTTTTTTGTCACTGTGTGTTTTTCTGCCTCTGTCCTGTCACTGAGTGATTGCCCTAATGTGTTCACCTGTGTGTTCTGTGTAAAGCCCCAACTTAGTTTTATATGTATACCCTGCTTTTTCTGATTAGTCTCCCTTATTTTCCAGTGTTTGCTTTTTCTTACAATTTATCCTTGTTTAATGTTGACTYCCTGGGTGTCACTTGAACAATGATTTATTTTTCATTTGAATCTTGCCTCATCTACCCTTATTTTACATTGTTCACGAGAGTTTGTCATTAGTCTAACAGTAAAAAGATCAGGAACAGTGACCGGTGGATATAACAGCAATTAGTCACATGCTATAACAGTACTAAGTAATAAAACCACTCAGTAGTGCTCTGAACCAATTTGTGCTGAAACACAGTTGCCATGTGATAAATTACTGCATTAGCTAACGGTGGGCCCAGCACTAAATCAAACAGCCGAGTGCTCCTCTTGATTAATAATAATAATAAATGAAACAATAGAAACAACAGAACAACTAGATAAATCCATGCATGCACAAGAATAGCCAGCAGCTTGATAGCCTGTGTGCTACTGCTGTTATTCACATGACACATGAGGTGATGGTACTGTATATGACAGCTGCCTGCAACGTAAAGAGTGACCTTTGCTTTCATGAGATGAGAAGTAAGGATCACATCATGTGTGCCAGCAAGTAATATTGCAGCTTTCCTATAGCTAAAAGAACCAGGGCTTACATGAATAAGTATATTTCCCATGGCAAAGTTAATAATAATAATAATAATAATAATAATAATAATAATAATAATAATAATAATAATAATAATAATAATAA